>JAUJYS010004267.1:0-12155 GCA_033995665.1 Melogona broelemanni | reverse complement strand
GACGAGAACAAATATTAAAGATCAATCTTTTTTAATTTTTTAATGATCATTGCATATTGGATATTGCCAGTATTGGGCAGGAACGGAACGGAAAAGTTCCGTTCCTAGAAATTGTTCCTTTTCTGCCGAACTTTGTAACGCTTAGGTTATTTTCCTAGGATGGAACGATAGCAGCGGTTTATATTTTTTTTTTTTCCAAGGGAACGGAGGTTCCTTTTCTGTGTACAGGGTTCCTCTTGCCATAACTTTCATTGTTCTACAAGTACATTTTTTTAAAGTGTAGCATCAAATTGAAATTGATACAGATTTTTTTCTGTGTCCGCAAATCGCAAATTACTATTTGGCGTCATCATCAACTTAATCACAATTTTTTGTAAACGTCACGTCACTCGGTCTCTTTATTTAAATATTTTTTTAATCGAAAGGACGGAAAACTTCCAAGTTCCTTTTAAAAAGAAACTAGGAACGGTCATGTTCTTTTTCATTTATGTAAGAACTGGGACAGAAGGAACGGGAACTTAAGGAACAAAAACTGCATGGAACTGGTTTCTTTGTAATAGGAAATGAAACCCAACACTTGTCATAGCCTCAAATAATTGTCACAGTATATTCTGTTCTTCATGAAATCAGTACCTGCGTCCTCTAGATATGGAATGGATGCCGTTGGCGTAACCGGACATCCAGACTCGTTCTTGTAACCCAATTCCAGTATCCCGTATCCATCGCAGTTGTCCCCGTTGATGGACACCCGTCTCACGTGCACTTTGGAGTCCCAATCGTCGCCCATATACGCCACGAATCCAGATTTTTCAACCGTCACTACCGATACATACTTTTTGGTCTCTAAATTCCATGATACAAGTGGACTGTGATTCCATACTCTGAAAGCCTATGTGCTGGTTACTTGACGAAAGATGCATTTTATGAAAATTATGGTTGGATTCAGATTTAAGAGTTTTTACCAGTTTCAATGTCGAGACGAATGTTTGGCGGTATAACACCCTTTTCAGCCAGCTGGTAGAGATTGAAGTTGCTGTCAACTATTCTTTCGCATACACCATTAGAGAGTAGCACGTAGCCAGTCTGCACACTGAAATAAATAAATAAGGAGAAGTTCTTAATGAGCATGATTCAATTACGGATGATTTGTAGGTGCGCATTAAATCTGAATTATCTGACCACCTCCATCGAAGAAATAAAAATATTGTACAAATACAGAATTCTGTTTCATCGAATTCAAATATATAAAAGAAATAACTAAAAAATAAAACAGAACAACCATCCCTTAATTCAACTTACTGTGTTAATCCAGCTTTGTGGCTCAGAGCTTTTAAATGAATCGTTACTCCATCCTGTAAATAATCGGGGAAAAATTGTGGGCACTTCGAATATGCTTGTGAAAGTACCTTTCGAAACCCACTGAGCTAGACGATTCGTAAATCGTACTGAAAAAAAGGGTGTCGCGATGTAATAGGGGCGTTTGACTTTAGAAGTATTGACGCCAAATTACGAAAAAAAATGTAAATCTCGATTACCACAGAACGTAACATATCAATATATAAAAATTAAAATCTTTAACTATGTTTGCATGTGAATTCTTACCGATAAATAAAGATGAATGTGTGCATGACGATGAATGGATTTTAAATTACATTTTCCTAAATAGAAAAATAAACAAAGCGTTTCAAATCACCTGACGCTATAAAAATAATGGTGGCTTAATTCCATATATAAATACATGTAAATACCAAATTGCCGTTCTTTTCGTCCTCGTAGAAATAGGTTATCAGTTTCCGTATCTCAGATGGTGATATTCCCTATCATCTGGCCCCACTGGTCGTACCAATCAGAATCCGGTCTAGACATACAAGTATGCACGAAGGCAATTTGGTTCGTCATTTCAACTTTTTACAATGAATTGATTATTGCGACAATGATTCGATTACAATTTTTTTTCGCCGTTTGGTCACTTACATTCTCAGTTTTTTAAATAGAAAATCTGGAGTCCATCTTTCGGTGGCGATAGACGCCGATAGATTGATGTTATCGATTAATTTCTGGGAATCGTACGGAACATTCATTGGTCTCCATCTAAGAAGAAAATCATTCGACATTGTAATCTCCTTCAAACATTGCAGAAATACTTGCATTTAAGATAGGAGCTATCATCACACAATGAATATTCGAATATGCACAACACATCACGTTTTATAAACATCTGCATTGATTTTAAAATTTAAATTCATTTAAGTTTAAAAAAAAGTTCTTACATAAAATTAAACCGTGCATGAATAATGTCATCTTCAGGGGTATCGTCCATTTTATTCCATTCCTGCTTGATTGATGATCTGTACATAAATGAGGAAAATATTTTCAGTCAATTAAAGTTGCATCGTAGGGCTAAAAAATTGACACCAAAAAATAATCTTAACAGATCGTCTCCAAAAGTTGACAGATTCTCATGAAATTTTGCATGGGTGTTGATAAACACCTCATTTTCAAAATTTTCGAGCAAAATTGACACTGAAAAAATTTCTGTTCATAGGGGGAGCTGCATTACGCCGTCAACATTGAAATCGTGTCGTGACCATCTTGTCATGATCTTGAATCAAGATGAAGACGGCATTATTCCAATGTTGACGACTTTTCGAGACGACCCGATAGGATCATTTTTTGGTGCCAATTTTTTTTTTTGCCTAGTATTGCCATGTTTTTATGCCATGCCATGTAATTATGCCATACCATGCTTTTATTTTTTACCATGTATGATTACCTGAGCAGGCCATTGAAGCTGATCTTCCATCGCCTCATGGGCTCCAACACCTCGAAGGTGAGACCGGCGGCCGAAAAAGTGTCTGATGCAGTGTTGTAGACTCGTACTTCCGGTTGGTGGGGTAGCTGATACTCGGCGCCGGAACTTAGGCGAATGTACAGCCACACGTCGGCGCTGCGATCGTTGCGGCGGGACAGGCGCGTTATCAGTGTATTGCCCAGGGCGTCCATACCGAACACCTGAACAGAGTCCAGCGCCTAAACGTGGCGATTAGACATTGCAAATAAAAAATATAGTATAGCTAGAAAAAAGGCCCAGCTTCGCCTGGGATAAATGGGAGATGGTATAGTTAACAATATGGAAATCTAGACCTTCGCCTGGCAACCGCCCGGAGAAAAAAAAATTATTGCTCCTCCTATCGGCAGTCACGATACTATCTAGGGTATATCCATCGCCTATCTCATCCGGTGAGGCGTTGAAATGATGAAAGTTCACAGTGTTACAAATGGAACAATTAAGATGGTAGGTGTAGTTAAATCGTAATGAATTTTGCATTGAAGTATTTATTTTTTTAATAAGACACAAATAATAATCAGCTGAATTTTTTCATTTTTTATTTAATCACATATTATTCAGTAAAAATAATATATTGTAATCCCGGACCGCAGTCTGTAACCTGCTTGCGGAAGAAATATAATGGCATCTTGCCAAGTTCCGTTAGGCTCAATAACTCGGCGCCTCCAATGAATGTTTTCAAGTGAATTTTTCGTTCAATAATTAGTTTTATCAATAACGGTTAGTTTGCGACCGATAAGACCAATCCGAACAAATGACTTACATTCTTATCTCTCGGTAGGGGTCGCGGCTTCTCCAAATTTTCCTCCTCTCTGGTGGCAACGAACGCATACTCTGACGTCACTTTTGAGTGCTGGTCGTATTTGGGTAGCAACTGACGTCGTTTTCGCAGAAATTGCAAGTAGAAGTAGGTCAGTGCTCGTTTGATACGAAAGAAGCCACCTATTTGCGAATAATTTAAATTTTGATTAATCCATTTCTGCGCATTTATATTTATTTTTATTTTTAAATTACTGTCGTCGTTCGCCTCGTAAATCACCTCGTGTCGCTATGGCGATATGTGAAGGGCAGGGAAGGGAAGGTAAGGGGAATGGCAGCTGGTATAGCCAGGCTGCATGATCCACCCCAAACCTCTGGACTCCCTAATGTAAGCTCAGGGGTGACTGCAGTACCGCGGCTCGTCGAATAAACGAGCCGCGGAAACGAACCCGGGACCGTTCGCACCGCAGTCGGAAGCATTACCGACTGGACTAGACGGCCGCACATTTAACATATTTAGCATTGTAAAATTTTGAAATTGATGCTAAACATTTTCTAAAAAATTGTTTTATAATTATTAATATTTTTGTGGGGAAATTTCTCTCACTGTGTGAATAGCAGCTGATTGATCTGAATGGCATTTTGATTTTCGAAAAATTTGTTTTATAATTATTAATATTTTTGTGGGAAAATTTCCCTCACTGAGTGAATATCACTGCAGGAGATTCTGTGAAAAATATGCGTCATTACTTTAAGATCTCCCCTCGTATATGTACATATATTTTTTTATAAATCACTGTAGTGCTAATCACTACAGGATACTACCCCTCATGTCGCTATGGCGATATGTGAGGGGAAGGGAAGTGAAGGGGAATGACAGCTGGTATAGCCAGGCTGCAGGATCCACCCCTAAGCTTTGGACTCTAATGGAAGTCTTCTCGAACCGGGATTCGATCTCACAACACGGTGTTAGATCTGAGCGAAGTGGTTCATTATTTTTTTTTAATAATTCCATCCACAAGGACATCCGAACATCGCCGATTTTTGATTGATCACTTTGTATCTCTACAGACTACCCGCACAATACATCATCCTCATCCGCATGGTTATTACACAATCCGCGGTTGATACGCCGAATAACAAAGTACACACACATTTTACCTTTTTGTGAATAATGGCCTAATATCGGTTTAGGCGTTCCTGCTAGCAACTTCGCAGCGACCCAAACAGCAATCACCGAAGCTATCACCTCCACTAGAACCATGATGGTGGCGCCTCCCAACGGCGAAAAATGTCGAGACGATTCAGAATTCACGGCACAGGTAGTTATCGGGGAACAGAATCGCGTTACATATATGACTGTCCGATCCGGTTAAAATCCTGCAACTGCGAAACTTAACGTTAAACTATTTTTTCTTCTCTAAATCGGTCAGTCTAGTAAATCATTTTATAAAATACCGAAACCGGTTTCTATTGACACTCGCATGTGTGACCGACGACTACGAATGAATGCAGTCGCGGTACGTAATAATTGCCGAGGCGACCTTGGCTACAAATATAACATCGCCACTTGAAACTGTAAAATGCAACGTCAGTGTTATATTCCTTCCAATGGGTTGCGTGTGGAAAGTTGTTCAGATTCACTCGCCAGCGCTGTCTCGATTTTGTTTGTTAGGGGGAGGGGGAGGTTGAGGTTGATCGCGATTAAGACGTTTTATCATTCGTTAGCACGATTGGGAGAGAGAGAGAGTTCCAATCATGAGTGAAGTTATTTTGTGGCACAACTCCAAAGAACTTCAACGGATAGAAACAGCACCCAGTTATTATTTTTAGGGGTAAACAATGGCGGATTTGTTTTCTGGGCAGCACTCCGAGGCGTCTGAAGGTGACCAACTCAGTTATCAGTCTAGCCCAGTGTTTCACAAACTTTTTGACTCGCTGAGTCCTTTTTAGAACCAATTTTAATGGCGGAGCCACATAGAGGCCACCAGTTTTAATGTCGGAGTCCCATGACGTTTAATTATTTATTTTATTTTCCAGTAGAGGTTTTTCCCTTAGAGCTCCGCAGAGCACAGTTTGCGACAGTTTAGGAGCACAGTTTTGAAAACACGGGTCTAGCCACTAGGTGCGTCAGAGCAAGATTGCAACGAAACTATCGTGCAATTAATGAAACCTGCGATATTGCAGTAGCAATGTCATGGCACCACGTAAAGATGCCTTACTTTTTACAGAGGGATTTTTACAGTGTTGGGTAGGAACGGAATGAAAAAGTTTTTTTTTTAAAATTTCATTATCAACGAGAACTACAGGGTACAGAAAATTGTAAAAATGTGTAAGCTAAACAGAAAAGTACTATTCGCGATTTTTTTGCATCCTCGTGTCGCTGTGGCGATGTGTGAGGACTCAAGAGTTTTATCAAATCAGTTTGTATGGCTAATTGGTCAGGCACCGAGACAACACAAAAGCCAAGAAAAGGGTAAATATTAAAGAGTTCCGTTCATAGGAATTGGTTCCTTTTTTGAGAAACACCTAGGTTCCTTTTATTTCTGTAGGAACTGGAACGGGAACTATTTCCTTTTTTTGAGGAACTGTAACGGGGATTCCTTTTCTGGGTACAGCGTTCCTTTTGCAAATAACCTTCTCTTTTAAGAGTAAACTTTTCCAAAGTTTGGAGGAAAAAGACTTTCAAATTGAGATTTTTTGTTCGCCGGCGACAAATGACATGTCTGAAAAAAGACGACCTCTGCAAATTTAAGGAAACATATTTAGGTAAATTCTGTTTATGTTTTTAAAATTTTAATTCATGTATTTTTTATTTTTTTGCCGAAGAAACGGAAAAGGAACTGGTTCCTTTGAAATGGAACTCCGGAACGCTTAGGTTCTTTTTTCATTTTTGAGGATAAGGAACGGGAATTGGTTCCTTTTTTCATCGGATGAACGGGAACTGATTCCTTTAAAAAAAAAAATACTACCATTGAATTTTTATGCGTCAAAGTAGGACTTTTGTGCTCTACGGCATTCTACTCTCTTCACGGTATACGGACGAAGTCGTACTTTATTCCGTGATGCCAACGCATTGTACGTACTGCCAATTATATGATAATTTCGGCATGCTATTAATGCGCCAAGTGCCAACTAATTCAAAGGAGTTTCAAATACCGAGTGTAGATTTGAGCCAAGGACTACAAAGTGTTAGCATCAGACTAATCTATAAACTGTGAACTACAAACTAGGACAACAACTCGCAAAACAACACATGTATTATGCGACAGGTGTTTTTAATTTCAATGACCCTTTTTAAGAAAACTTAACGAACGTCTTAAATCTATCTCTATTTGATAATCGAATCCATTCCCGATGCAGCTGCGCATCTAAAAAGGAACGCAGTTCGTTTAAAAACCGACTGAAAGACGCGATCGTTGATTCTTCATGACACATCCTGTACCCTAAAATTACTTATTTCCTTGATCAGAGTCCACGTGTTGCACGACACCATTATTTGGCTGAGTTACTCGTCTATGTCAACACGATAGATTTTGTGGCTACTAACATTGGCATAGCTTATCTGCAGTGTGGGGTAGGAACGGAACGAAAAAGTTTCGTTCCTAGAATACTAGGAGCTGGTTCCTTTTTTGAGCATAATTAAGTGCTAATTTTTTAGTAATTTAAATACAGTATATGAACAGTATAATGAACGGTAATTTATATACAATTTATTAATATACTTTAATTACAATGTATTTTGATACAGTTTTTTTAATGATTTACATAAATTCATTATCATATACAAAAATGTATCCTAAGCAATAAAACAGAGCTTCCGCCATCGTCAAATGCGTTGTGTGCACAACATCCTGAATGCCCTGCGTGCGCGAAATCCTAAATGCGCACTTACTGCGGTCACCGTAGTTCAGTGGTAGAATGCCATGTGTTCGGCGATCCGTGGTTCGATTCCCGATTCGGGGTTTCGTTATTCGATCCCGAGGTACTGGTGAAAATGTGCCCCTCAATAGATGTTCTTTCGAGGCGATTAGAGGGGTGCATAATCTCATGTGATGTTATTCACTGCAGTGGACAAATAAATATATATATGTAGCTATCCGTAACCTGCTAAAGATCTACCAGTACTGCATCGGACAGGTTTAAGCGCTAGTTGAAATTAAAATTCAGCGGGAAATGTTTATTTACATGCGTAGAATAAATTACGTCGTATGTTAAAATAAATTTGGTCGCGTCCGGGAAATTGCTAATCGAAAAACGTATGTGAGAGCGACCGAATTGACAGTCCCTAATGGCTTTTTCGAGTCCTCCTCATTATTATTTTTTTGTGGAAAAATTCCCCTCACTGAGTGAATATCACTGCAGGAGATTCTGTACGCTTCGTGTTGCTTAAGCAATATGTGAAAGGGACATTTTCACCAGTACCCCCGGATCGCGTAAACGAGAGCCTGCTCCGAGAATCGAACTCGGGACCACCCGCTCAGTACATTGTTGCCATACCCACTGAGCCACTAGTACTTACTAAATTAAATATTATTATTTTTTTTTTTTAGATCACCGTAGTGCCTAGTGAACTACAGGATTACTGCACCCTCATGTCTCCATAGAGATGTGCGAGGGGCAGGAAAGGGAAAGGATGAGGAATGGCAGCCGGAATAGCCAGGCTGCAGGATCCACACCTTAAGCTATGGACTCTCTAATACATGCTCAGGGGTGACGCCAGTACCCCAGGCTAATGAATAAACGAAAGCCTGCACAGGGAATCGAACCTGGGACCTTCGGCTTCGTAGGATGTTGCCATACCCACTGAGCCATCGGTACGTACCAATGACGGCATAGTTTAGAAATATATAAAGCGGCATAGTTTAGGAATGACCGGCGTATATTGTTGACATGATAAGCGTTACATTTTCTATTTCCTGACGACGTGGGTTTCGAACTTTCGAACTCGCGGTCATCTTGATGAGCTAGGGTGTACATCTGCCATTTGGACTGGGATCTATTAGATACGTCGGAGTGTCTGAAAAGTAGAATCCACACCCAATTAATGCCCTCTCAGATTAAACCCTAATTGTACACTAATCTAACACAAATGATCAATAGCATGAGCTTTAACATCCTTCGTGAAGCAGGACCCACACCAGGTGTTAGGGTGAGAATCGTTATAAAACCATCTAAACCTCAACTCCTATTATCCTAGAGTGTATCGTCAGTGGAACGGCCTTAAAGAGTCTCAAGTATTAAGCTTTATAAAATAGGACCTTTCGTCCTTAATTGGTCATACGACCCCCGCCATAGGCCCCCCACCCGGGGCTGCTCGCGGGTAGCACTTACTGCACAATGCATCGTAACGTCCAGTAGCTCTTCTCGGGCAGCGGTCACCCGCTCGGCCATTCGTCTCGACGTACATTGGCGTGTTGTCTTTGTCGTAATTTCCTCTATTGCATGTAAACGAAAATTATACTGTACGAAATATGTCTAGAAATGTTTTATCATTGAATCAAAAATAAATTATACCAATTATACCAACATACGGGGGATCGTAGTTGCAGGTGAGCAAACAAATGTCCCGAATGTCATTAGAGTTAAAGAGGCACGATTCGCACTGTCTTATAAAACTTGATCCGCATCCGAGATGGGCAGTAGTGCCCCATATAATCTGAAAAAAAAAATTGAATTTTAAATTATCGATGACTATAGTCGAAAATGTCAAAGCAAAACATACATACTTGTTTATTTCCAGAATAAAAATAGTTAAAAGAAATATCCACAAACCTCTCGGTAATTTATTTGGCTTTTGGCAAACCAAGGTACCAAAGATGACTTGAAAATTGTGATATATCTAGATATTGTTAAGTCTGTATTTGACTTTTTTTGCATTACATTTGCATACGCGTTAAAACAAAATAATTATTGCTTTCTGGACATATACTCTGTCCATTCATGCAGTTATATTGCCTTACGCCTAATTAAAAAAATACCTAAACATATATTGCCATATTCACATGATGGGTACAGAATATTAGTGTTGGGTTTGTTCCTTTTGAAAAGGAACCAGTGCCAGATCCCGTTCCTCTGATGAAAAATGGAACCTGTTCCCGTTAAAGTTCTATTATAATTAAAAGGAACCTAGGCGTTCCTAAGTTCCTTTTCAAAAGTAACTTGAAACTTTTCCGTTCCTTCAATTAAAAATATTTAAAAAAAATATCTACGGAAACTAACCTACAGGACAAATATAGATTTTCGGGTACTTGCCAAAAGCTTTAGCACAGATTCTGTTTGACGCTGCAAAATTGTTCCGCTGACAACACACTTGGGAAACTTGTACTCTTAGAAAATTGATGGTTATGGCAAAAGGCTTTACACAGAAAAGGAACCCCTGTTCTAGTTGCTCAAAAAAGGAACCGGTTCTCGTTCCAGTACTTCAATAATTTAAAAAAACCTAGGCGTTCCTAAGTTCCTGAAAAAAGGAACCAGTTCCAAGGAAGGGAACTTTTCCGTTCTGTTCCTACCCAACACTGCAGATTATCTTGCTTTAAAAAAAAATATTCACAACTGTGGCCGTGAAATAATTAAATATGTTTACCTGTGAAGCGTGACCATAGGCGGTTTGAAACACAAAAGGATCAATTACGTTGGCCTTTCTGAGCATATCGATTTCGTCATTGAACATTTCATCAATTGTTTTCACAAAGTTTGGGTTTTTCTCCACTTCCGCTAAACCCAAATTTTGGCCCATGAATGCTTGCGTACTGCCATCCACTGTGAAAACAAAACATTTGACCAATTAAAAATGGGCATTGTGTACGGGGGTTTCCTGGTTTTGTGCTCTGTGTTGGGTTCGTTCCTTTTGAAAAGGAACTAGTTCCAGTTCCCGTTTCCTTAAAAATAAACATTAACATAGGCTGAGTTCCTTTTCAAAAATAACTAATTTCTTTTCCGTTCCTTCAATTGAAAAATACAAAAAATAAATAAAAAACATTTTATCATGTTTAACAAACCTATCTGTAATCAAACAGGAGTAAAACAGAAGGACACAGATAAAAATCATTAGCAATTTTCGCTGTTCACAGAAACAATTCATTTATATTTAGTTTTCCCAGAAAAGAAACCACCGTTTCACTTCGTCAAAAAAAGGAACTAGTTCCCGTTCTAGTTTCTACAGAAATAAAAGAAATATATGCGTTCCAAAGTTCCTCAAAAAAGGAACCAGTTCCTAGGAACAGAACTTTTTCGTTTCGTTCCTACCCAACACTGGTTTTGCTGGTGGCATACGTTTTAACAAAATCGTATTTTAAGAATGTAAACCATCTTTACGACTCACTGAAATATCGGTACTCGTATTTGTCATGATCGAAATTTCGTCCGTTAGCGTGCTCTTGAGCCTTTTGGGCAACCCGATCATCCCAATTCTGCAATTGAAATTGGAAAATTTGAACCTAAACCTAAATTTTTAACAATATAATGCGCAATTGTAAAGCATGGTAAGTCTTGATGATCTCCAGCGTGATTGATGCTCATAGCTGCTGTCTAGACAATGACTAAGGGGCGGTTAATTCCCCCTTCCTGCTCTCTTAAGAGAGTTGGGGTGATGGAAGTGGGCGGATGCCCCTGTCAATCCCAATCCCAATCCCAATCCAGACGAAAAATAAAGGCGTTGACCGTATTACCAGTTTGTTCATGCAGGCAGCTGGGCCAAATCCAGGTTGTCTTCCACTGGCAATCCTCTGCCGTATGTCGTTGTGGATTCTGAGGATCTCTTTCTTAACTCTTAGTGTTAGTTTGCACTTTGATTCCGGCACAGGTCCAGAAAAAAAAAATTTAACCCAATCGAGTTCCCATATTTCACTTAGAAATTTGTGTATGATTCTCAAGCAATCTATTGAATACTCACAGCTTCTTCACCATCAATTCTCTCGTCAGCGTAATTATACTTATATTTCTTAGGTTGATCGTTGAAGTCTTTGTTATTGTCCCAAAATGCATCACAGAAAGCCCCGATAATGATCGTTAGAAGAAGGAATTTCTTCATCGCTCCGGTGACGCCACTATTTTTGTATTTTTTGCGAAGGAGTTGAAAGCTATTTGGGTTAATTCTCGCTAGATTTAAAATAAGATCTTTATAAATTGAAAATATGAAGTTTCCACCATGCTACCAGTTTTGGTATTGGTTCGTACGATGATTCTGTCGTAATTGTAGCTTTTGTTGACTTGTCAAATTAAGGATTCGCATCAAACAATAGGGATTCGCATCATACATCAGGGATTCGTATGATACATTAAAGATTCGCAGGTGTTCTTAATCGGCAGTTGGGTTTTACTGTGTATGTCCGGTTAATGGCCAGTCAGCGACTCCGCGATCGCAACCGCAACTGCCGCAACCGCGACCGCGAGCGACTCCGCGATCGACTTCGCAATCGATTCCTATCCAGGCAGCCATTTGAAATTGTACGAACCGATGGCTCAGTGGATATGGGGACATGCTACGAAGCCAACTGTCCCGGGTTCGATTCCCGGCGCAGGCTTTCGTTTATTCGTTAGCCTGGGG
>JAUJYS010004266.1:0-12156 GCA_033995665.1 Melogona broelemanni | reverse complement strand
CCCGCACGGTCCTGCGTTTTCATACTATACAAAGATCATTTTTATGATTTGAGTATACTGAATAACAAGTTATAATCCTCGATAAACATCAAAAGCAGTTTTACAGTAGTTTACTGTGAAGCGATTTCATAATTCCAATTGATGTTTATCGAAAATTGGTTTGAACTTATGATTTGCACAAATGAAAATTTTGAAATTGAGGACTATTTTCTTGTTTGGATTACGTTTGTGTTCAAAATAAATACATTTTTAACTTAGAAAGGCACTAAACTGTAGAGAACACTGCAATGATTAAAAAAAATAAAAATGAACGAATATTATTAGGTGCAAGTTTAATAGCCCGGTTCATTCCGATAAAGCCACTCCCCGATTTGTTTTTGTAGATTGCCCTTTTGAATCAATTTGACCGACAACCTTTTATAATTAATGTCAAATATTCTTACAGATTATCATCATCGTCAATCATTTTCATGTTGGCGGCGCATGGGGTACTTGCGGTACTGTTTGATGGCAAAAAAAAATCTCTCCGATTTTGCGCGCGAAAACTTGGCATTTACAACCATTAGTCAATGACAAAAAATAAACACATCTTGGGGCAACTGTGACAATTAAAGTGACCAGATATTAGCTTCCTAATTTTCTAAGTTTTTTTTCTGACGCAATGCGTTGATATTGATGTTGAAATAGTGACCGGAAAATTAATCGAATTTCTAGAGATGTTCCGATTAGAATCGGAACATCGGAATATCGCGATTTTTTTTGTGCTGTTATTAATATTTACTAAGATGAATTATGAACCCTCAGTTTTGGTACGCGAGTGATAAAAAATATCAAAATTGATTTAAAATTGAATTGTTGTCATTCGAGTTTACCACTAAATGTTGGGCTGTGACGTGGAGATAGATTGTGGACGATGTGATATTTGATTTAACTTATGTTACTTTGTTAGGAAAACTAGGGTTGGATGCCAGAGTTTCACTTTATGCAACGGCAATAATTATAGGGAAATTCGCTTAAAAAAAACATTAGTTGCACATCGGTTTCGACTATAACTTCAGTGTACGTGCAGGTCAGGTGCGGGTAACGCACCCCGCTCAAGCACGCTTAAGTGTAGAGTACGCTTGGCCGCTTTGACATTTGATTAAAGTGTAATCAAACAACGTTTGATAATGTCGCGGAATCTCTTTGATGGCTTTTGCAGCTCCTGTCCAGGAGACCATTTTTAGTTGAACGGATTCGAGTGGAGAAAATAATGTAAACGACAATATTAAGTTGCATCGCATGTGCGAGGGAAATAAATAATTGTCCGCTTCTGTCTATTATGAATCCCACCCTGAGAGCGCCTCAGTGCGTTTTGGTAAACAAGAAAGTCAAAACTGCGTGACCTTCCCACGTACCATTCATAAAAATTGGTGTGGGGTGTAAAATGGTGGGCCTATCAAGGGGCGAAGTTCCAAAATTGTTTGACCCGTGACGTCAAAGCGTGTCAATCTTCCTTTCCACCCCACTGGCGGAACTCGAGTTTGTCACAATACGCTGTGACGAAATCTGAACGATTAAAAAATAAAATGAAATGGGGCTCTGGGCACGAAGTATATCATAATTTCAGCTTCAGTTTTGTTGAGTATTTAATATCGTTCTTAAAATACTATTCTTTCAATGGGGGGCGTCTTAAAACACTATTCTTTGAATGGGAAACGTATTAAAATATTCTTATTTTAATGGGATACGTGTTAAATAAATTGCTGTTTTAATGAAAAGCATTTCTAAAACAACACTCTTTTAATACTTGTAGAATGCATCTTAAAAGGTATCTTAAATATAATATCCACGTAATTTAATAAAAAGCATCTTAAAAGTAACTCATCTTAATAGAATGCATCTTAAAAACAATGCTTTTTTTTTGGAAAGCATCTTTAAAATAATATTATGTCTTAAAAGCATCTAAAGTCTTGATCTCTTTAAAATTAAAGGCGTCATGAAATAATAGTTTTTTGATTGAGTGCGTCAAAAAATAAGAGGAGTCTTAAAATAATATTATTTTAATGGGGCAAATTAAAATCTTAAAACGCTTTTAATGGAAGGCGTCTAAAAAATAATATTGTTCAGAAGCATTAAAAACGAAATAAATACACCGGGCGAATCTTGATATAGGGCGCATGTTTACCATTTTGTGAGTAAGACTCCCTTGCTCTACAGTGCAGTCAACGCCACAGGGCAGCTGCCCTCGTGGTCTCCCCCGAAA
Organism: Melogona broelemanni; assembly: GCA_033995665.1. NCBI lineage: Eukaryota > Metazoa > Arthropoda > Diplopoda > Chordeumatida > Chordeumatidae > Melogona > Melogona broelemanni. Next base: position 9,911 of record JAUJYS010004266.1, on the reverse strand, counting down.
GGCGACGCTGGCGATCTACTAAGTGACCACACGTGATACAATGGTGGTGGCGCGGAACACCCTATCTGCCCTCAAGGCGGCAATCGTTTGGTAATTTGGCCGATTAATCTGCTCGCGCGTAATCAACGTAATCGATATCTCTCCGTCACTGATATTCGATAAACATTCCCATAACACACGGAGGATCATTTTCATATACCGACACCGCGAAGCAAGTGCTTCTCGGAAAGGACAATGATCTAAGTATGCTTTTGGGCAGTGTTGGGTTCGTTACTTTTAAAATGGAACCCGTTCCAGTTACCGTTTCTCCTTTGGAAAAAAGGAACCAGTTCCTACAAAAATTGAACAGTTCTTAGTTCATTTTCAAAAGGAACCTGGAATCCATTCCTTCCATTAAAAATAAAATAACGAAAAATCACATTAACCTTAACGATCGTTTCAGTTCCTGTAAAAATGGAACGGGACCGTTCCAAGCGTTACTTCTTTGAAAACTAAACTTAGGCGTTCCAAAGTTCCTCGGAATAGGAATCCATTCCTAGGAACGGAAATTTTTCCGTTCCGTTCCTAACCAGCGCGGGTTTTCGGCCAGTTATGACCGCTTTGATGATGCGGCCTTGCGGAAAATTGTCATTTTTATAACTTATCTATATCTATATTCGTATACATATTTTTTAATCGACTTTCGCTTTTGCATGTGAACACAGAATCGCTCGGTTGATATTGCCTCATAGTTGTTATAATAATATTACCTCATGGTGCGGCCGTCTAGTCCAATCGGTAATGCTTCCGACTGCGGTGCGGACTGTCCCGGGTTCGATTCCCGGCAAACGCTCTCGTTTACTCGACGAGCCGCGGTACTGGTGTCACCTCTGACTTTCCATTAGGGAGTCCAGAGCTTTGGGGTGGATCCTGCAGCCTGGCTATTCCAGCTGCCAATCCCCTTCCCTTCCCTGCCCCTCACATATCTCGATAGAGCCACGAGGGTGCAGTAATCCTAAAGTGCACTAGACACTACGGTGATTTAAAAAAAAAAAAAGAAGAAGAGAGTAAAAATAGTTGTGCCAATATTTAATTGATCAAGGCGCAGTATTAACAAATCAAACCTTGCTCAATCTTGTGAATGAATTTTGTAATTCATCAGACATTAATTCCCGTTTTTGTGTTTATCGTATATCTCTGGTAACCTGTAACCAAATAACCGGACCAAACTCACTTCTGCTGGACCTTCGTGTTGGGTTTAAAACGAAAATGATTTAATCTTTTAATCACCTCCACGCGTTCGATTTCAATCGCAGTCGAAATTGCCAATTGCCTTGAATACACTGTTTTTGACCCTGGTGACGCGATATCAATTGCCATTGGGGTGCGTTGGGCCCTGTAGGTACTAGGTGGGAAGCCATATACATCTGCCACGACAAATCCAAACCGCGCACCTTCACGATAGCGATTGAAATCGCAAATGTAAACTTGATATTATTGGGAGCGATCGGGTTATTATTGATGGTTAACGCTCCCATTAGGCGACATGTGATCGGGCGATATCGACCACGTTACGTTACACGACGACAAGGTTGGTCAAAGTGGGCAGATTCGATTTTAGCCAAGGTTCAAGTGACCGAGTGACCAAACATCGACGATGCCCTTGCCACTGCAAAAATAAATGATCTCAAATTTTGTTTTTTTTTCGCGATATTATGATGATGCAAGGGGTCGGTCTTTCACGTCGGCTTCAATTCGAAGATGGAAGAAAAGTGTTGAACAGTAATTCTCCCTGTCGAAATTCCTAAGCCTGCTCTATACTCAGTATGAGCTGGCTTTAAGTTTGATGCGTACCATGCGGTAATGATTCAAGTTTAGCAGAGGGTATTACATGTGTATTTCCAAGCAAAAGGCATTTTCTTTCGAAAATGCCTTTTGGAATCGTATTTTAAGCTGAGTTTTTCACAGACTTAACATTTTAAATTGGAATTTTCAGATTTTATAAGAAAACGCAGATTTAATTTAATTTTAAATATTATCTAAATAAATTGTTATTTTCTTTAATTTTCAAAAACTAGTATGTATTTTCAATTGCATTTTTTAGTTTGTCGTTTGGAGGTTATGATAGCGTTTGGTGATATTACATCATTTATCTGAAAAATGATTCTATTCGCTCTCGATTCTGGGTCGCCTGTCATTCGATTAATTGATGGAAAATTCCTTGTTGAGCATCGGGATCGTTTCATCAATTAAGAGTATTAAAAAAATACGCGCGGCGTTTTTGGTACTGATAAATGCTCTCAGAAATGATAGATACTTTGTCGTGGCGGCATTTTTTTCTCTACAAAAGGGATGTCGTTGATTAAAAATAAAATTCTCGCATATAAAAAAATATTAACGGTATACAGGATATAACTGGCTAATGTGCAGTAAGTAATACAAGATCAATAAATATATGTAATGTAATGAAAAATGAAAAAAATGTAAATTAAGTATTTTTGATTAAATCTCCGGTTTTTCAGTTCGAGAAAAAATGGCTTAGACCAGTGTGTAGACCACAATATTGTAAGTGTAATTGCAACGTTAAGTAATGTTTTATTACTGTTACTTTATTAATGTCTGTTGAGGACCGCTTGAGTTTCTCTTGAGTTTCCTACTGTATATTGAGTGACCTCTTGGTCGGACTGCCGCCAAAAGAATTGCAAAAAAAAAATACTGTTTATCCGTTTTGGGATTTGAAATAAGAATCTCCGGAATCGAATCTAGAAACATGAAAATCTGACTCAGAAAGTCAGGAAAAGTTTTGGGCCGCGGGGTTCAGGAGGATGCCTGGCTAAAAGCCTGGTTATGGATAATGGGCCAAATTTGGGTGCAAGAAGCTCTGCATAGGTAGCCGGAGACGATCGCATTAACGAGCCCAAGATTTACGATTTCAACACTCTTCTTTTTTCTTTTTTTTTCTTACTTACGTCTTGGCGGTTAGAGATTTGGTGGAAGAAGTCTCACCACTCCCCGGCAAGACACAAAAGCTGAGATTTTATTTTTGGCGGGCTCGGAGCCCGGGCTATAAATAATAAAAAGGTGACATTTTTGGAGCCCAGAGACAGTCAGTCTCCTCCGAGTTGTGCTTTTGCGCCCCCACCCCACGGACTCAACTCATTAGGCGAGATTTTTCGGCGTAGACAGTTTGGAGCAAGTGAAGTGCCGCGCCGCTCAAAAAATTCCCCGGGCCTATTGGCTTATCGCGGGAGGCACGATGGCGCCGTCTCTCGGCAGAATCGTGTAGCTCGTCGATGAGCAATCGGCGTATAGACAATTACAATTACAATTTTAGTTCGTTTTCTTGCAAGCAGCTCCTGATTCGGCCCGGAAGGACCAGTTAAGGACAGATTGGGATGTCCTCTTTTAGGGCTGGTGTGCTAGCGCCATGTTTGTCGCTTGTTGTGGCTATGTGAAAAATCCTTGTCACGGATAAAAAATATATATTTTGAAGCCGCGGCTTTCGCAAACTGACACCCCTGGAATAACAAAAAATGGGCTAGCATGCCGGGAAAAAAGCAACAAAAAAAATATTGGGTGGCGAAAGTTACAGTCTCCCGAACAAAACACCAAAAAAATAGGGTAGACTGACTAAACAGTCATTGACTCGTAAACTCAATTGAGTCCTCATCTTCGACAGACAACAAACACAAAATAAAAAGCAGTACTAAAAAGCAAGCCACGAGCCCACATAATCAATGCTTGCGATCTCAACTAAAATCCACAGAATGAACGCGTATGTAACCAAAATTAAAAATTGAGGTGGAAATGTACATGTAAACGATGAACGAGATTGCGAAATTATACACAATACGATAAAATCATGTCGATGTTTAAAAGGCATGATAATTACGAGCATTTAGGTCCATTTTTGACAATGTTTTTCATCGCTGACTGGCGAGACTCGGTTCGGCAAATATTAATGCACATGAACGTCTAAATTTTTATTTTTGTTTTCTTACGCGTACACAGGAGAGCGCAAGATGCCAAACCAGTTCTAACATCCCGTATTAATAATTAGAGATATTTATCAAACTTATGATGCCCAGGTCTGTGCATCCACCACATCTCTGTACAAAAGTCGTGCATTTGCGCTCCTTCCCCCATTATCATTTACCTTTTCCGTATAATGTCCGCCCGCGTCAAGGTATTCACCGCCATCCCATCTTCCTCCCCGGCGGTCGAATCAGTCTCATTGGTTCCCGAGTCCGGGCCGCCGAATTCGCCTGCCGTCAAATTGCGTCCCAACAGCGGCATGCTCGACGGCGTGTCCGGGGTCGCCGTGACCGTGCTGGTCGGCGCGTTGGTGGTGGTGGTCGTCACCAGGTTGGCGGAGGACGGAGGTGGCTGGGCCGGCGCCACGTAGGTGGCCACGCCGGGTCGGGCCGCGTACTGGACGGGACGGTGTCCGGCGGACGGCAGGGCTGGCGCGTCGGCCAGTGAGCGGGTGGACAAGGCCACCAGTTCGTGGGGGCTGGGCTTGACCGGGGCGCACTTGGTCAGTGACCAGCCGCCACAGGTCACTAGGAAGACCTGCAGTACGAGCAGGGTTAAGAGAGTCCGATCCATCGCGACGTGGAATTTTTTGTTTGTTATTTTGTCGCTGGTTATCGAATGACTGCGTAACGGTCAGAGCCCGCGATAAGTCGAATCGTTATTGGTTATCGGATTTATTTTTGACTGGGAGAGTCGAAATATTTTTATGTCTTTACCGATCTTTGTCAAACAGTGGCGGTGAAAAACGATTGTCACTTTTTCACAGATTGTATCGCAATTTATTGGTTGATTTTTCGTTATGTTTTTTCACACAATGCTGATCTGTTTGGTTCTTCGTAAAAAGCGGTTTCCAACGGGAATGTCGCTTTTTCTATCAGTTCACGAAACACGTCACTGTGCAATTGAACTCGGAAACAATCTGACCTGGAAACCGATGGCCGGCATTCGGACCCATCATTTTCCACTCTGGGAGGAGAAAAATAAATTGTCTGTAGTATATTTTATACCGAGAAAAAACTTGCAGAAGAAAGAAACTTCCAGATTCACCGAGAATAATAAATGGGAAGATCTGAAGATATTCTAAGTATTTGTAAGTACACTGTAGTCATCAATGAAAATTTGGACGAAGCGCGCGAAAAAATCGTGGCGCAGACACTGGCCCGCCGAGACCAAATGAAAAGTAAAGTTTTTCTTTCGTTGTTGTTAGCATGTGTCTTTCCGGCGCCTGGCGAATGAGAAGTAGGATCTGTGGATAGAAATCTCTTCTCTGGAAACGCGCGTGCAGACACGATAGAAAACGTGACTTTCTGAACCGTGGGTCTGGTTAGTTCTGTCCTGTCTGAATGGTGTTTTCTCTTCTCTGTTGGTAGGAGAACATGCGGTGGTGCAAGGTGTTTTTGTGATTTTTGGTGGCGTTTTTTCTCCCCCTTCTGTCTTCTTGTTGGCTATGTGCATCTCTGCTGTGACGCGCTGGTGTACCGTGTGTCTATTGGACCATAGACATTGATAGATTTATTTTGCTCAACGTCGTGTTTTCTTATTTCCATTTTGATGTTCTTACAATGCTTAATTTTGGTGATAGCAGTGATTTCATTGGCTTTAAGTGTTGATGTAGGAGCTAAACGGTTAAATGGCGTTGCTTTCGTTCCTTTGTTTTTCTAGGAACTTTGGGAAGCCATATTTCCTTGGAAAGGTGGTTTTTGTAGGGATTGAGATCGTCGAGGAACAAGTTCAAGTTGCTTGATTTTTCATACACGTTACTTTTTTTCTTCCAAACTATCAATATATACATTTTAATCTTCAAGTTTTAAAACCATTTAAAAAGGAACGAGGAACGCTTCAGTTACTTTCACAGTTTCATTTCATGTACCGGTATAGGAAAACTCGAACTGTGACGAGTTCCTTTTTTTTTGTCAGGAAGACAACTGGAAATGCATTTTGAAAAGGAACTTACTCCACTATGTACCTGTTGCAATTGGGTAGAAGGCGCTCTCTCTCTCTCTCCCCAATTTGTTACTAGTACCACTACTCCCTCAATTAGCCAGGTGATGATACGAAGTTTCACAATTACTCTTCTCCTGATAATCTGAAACCGCGCGACAACAAAGCAAGAGAGTGGAAAAAAGAAACAAGGTTAACTTGTTACGGAGTAGCGGGAAATTGCGCGCGACGAGTAGGGGATCCCAAAAATTAAAAAAAAATGCTAGAAAATACAGATAATGCTAAAAACAAGGCGACCACAGACACCATAACCATGGCTTTGATGAATTAAAAAAAATATATTTTCTGATTGATAAATAAAATCGACTGCTTGAAAATGGAGGGATTTTTGTATTTTTGAAGACATTGGATTACTTCTGAAGGCGGGATTAAAATACACAATTGAGAGAGACACCTCACATGCGAAATAAATTTCCGAATAGAAATCGAATAGGCTAACTCGGCGAATGGCTGGTTAAACGCTGACGCCGAGTTGATTTCTGTTGAAAACAAGGACTTTTCAAATTATGAATGAAATGGTTCAGTTGAAAATGGTGGTTTTTGAAACATTTGTTTTAAATTGTATTTAGAGAATTGCCTTTTCAAACGGCTTAACTAAAAATATTAGTATTTGCTTGTTGGATTAAAAAATGCCGAATTTTCAGAATTATGCCATAATTGTCATTTTTTTTTCAACGGTCAATTAAATGGTTAAATTAAAACATACACCATTTTAAAACGTAGGTTAAAAAAAACTAAACCCCATTCGGTTTTGCCATGGATTGCTGTGCGATGGTCCCGGGTTCGCTTCACGCACCAGCTCTCATTTAGTCGATCCCGGGGTGCTGATGAAATTATTATTTTAAAACCATAAAAGTATTTATTAAACAACGTTCGTTAAAGCATGATTTCAGTTTTCCAAACGTAAGAATAGTTGTTTTTATATATACTGACATACCGACAATATTTTCTGCATACGGACAATTCGATCGTTACACTAAGACAATCCTAGCGGCACAGCCACAACTTAATTTCTACCCAAACCTAATACGGTAGCTCGGCGCCTCTTAGCCAATGAGCGTCTTATTTTCGTGGTTTTTTTTTTTTTTTTTGCTCGGAGATGTAGGGGGAAAGATGATTACGGTGTAACTAAATAAACAACGTCTATTTAAGATCCCGGGCGCGACTTTCAATGGGATTTCTCGGAAAAATAGTAAAATGCTGCTGCCGACGCGTAAATCTCGTCGCCTCCCGGCTTATGTATCCATCATGCACCCCTATCAGGATTATGGGTAAAAAATAATTTAAGACGGGCAATTGCCTAGGGTGAGACCCAAAGGGAAGATTGGACTCATCATTTTTTTTTAAATCGACTTGTATACATCAGTCGACAGGTGATTTCAGGTTGCGCTTGTTTCGGGGATGCTTGTTTACTTTTAGCCCAGGGCGCGTCTGTTTTTCACGAGTCCCCTGTGGTAACAGGCTGGAACCAGATCGTTGTGTTGACTTTTTTATTCGGTTCTAGCCGGCCATATTAGGTAATTGCGTAAGTTTTCGTATTTCTTGTTTTTCTCCTGAATCACGTTTTATCAGTCATCAAAACAGTAACATAATACTCGAAGAACTTTTCAGTTGTGTGTGGGAAAAATTCGAAAATATTTTTTAATTTTTTGAACGATTTTGCGAAAAAGTGAGAAATTCAAGTGAATAGCAAAATAATCATACGATTATTAAAGACCGTTATTAATAATTATCAGTTGTTATGGAAATTAGAAAATTGTTGCAAAATGATTATCATTTCCATAAATTATATTACTACTCGCAGTTACTAGATTAATTTTATTTGTTTACTTTTCTGAATATCGCAAAATTAATTTACTTTCTTTTTGTTTCCCAAAACGTGCACTTAATAAAAAAAGGTTCTTACATTATTTATACAATTTTTTTGTTTTTATTTAGAAAAGTGTTTATCGATAATTTTCTTGAAAGTACATGTACAAGGGGGGGAGTAAATCATCTAATGATTAAATATGTTGAGGGGAAAATAAAGGATTGAAAGTTTGTTTTTGATGAGGTCGTGAGTTTAGACTGGAATAAATAATAAAATATTTCATTCATCATTATTATAAATGATAAAAGTAAGGGCCAACATGGTCATTCTCGGTATGACCTCTTGACTTGTTGCAGCCCAAATTGCATCAAACGAAAAATGGATCCTCGTTTTCATTTTTTTTTCGACAGCCCTTTTTAATACGAGATTCGATTACTCAAAATCGTAATCGCGAGGTTATTTTACTTCAGGCAATAACGCACACACCAAAACAAAGATCCAATTTCAAAACAAGCCCCTCAGTCAGTCTTGCGGCTACTTAGGTTGAGAAATTGCTTTTAGGAGGAATTATTTTGGCAGCACAATTTCAAATTACGAAATTAGGTTATTGGGATGCAGAATGAAACATGTCTATGGAAATAAACACTTCTTATTTTTTCATTTTTTTTTAAATTATTTTATTCGACATCTCTGTCGTGTGTAATCACAGCAGCATATTATGTGCCCTTCTAAACGCTTGAGCAATATATTGATTTCAGCCCTAGATCGAATAAACAAGAGCTCCTGGCGGGAATCGAACCCGGGACCAAAGGCGGTCACTCTGCCGCTTGGACTACTGCGTACAATAGTTTGCCTTTGCTTTCCATACTTGACGTTCTTCGTATTTGTCATTTTACCATATTTTACGGTTTCTGTCTTTGACCTTTTTGTCAGCATTGCAGGCGTACCTACTTGAAAAATAAGGGAAAGTCGTTGAAAATAATTTAATTTTTATAAGAAAAGTTGTGTTGATGTGTTATTTTTGTGAATTTTCTTGTGCTCTAATTTAGGGGGTGTTTGCAAAATAAAGTGCAAAGATTCTTTTATTTCTGTTTATATCATCTTTTGCTTTTGGTCGTGGAAAGCATGGAAAGTTTCGATTTTGGTCAGAATAAATTCTGAGAAAACTTCGGTTTTATCCCGGGAAAGTCAGGGATAATTTATATTTTGGTTGGGAAAAGTCAGGGAAGATTTCGGTTTTGGTCCGGAAAAGTCAGGTAAGATTTCAGTATTTGGTCCGGGAATGTAAGGGAAACCGATCCCGCACCTAACCCCGTTCAAATTCAGCTTCCATTGAGATCCGAAACCCAGACTTGTCCCACTCCTCGCGCCCAGACAATGAGCTCTGACGTGATGACGAGGGTCCTGACGGACGGCACGATGTCAACGTCTGGCCTAGTAGGTTGTCCCGTCCGACATACACCCGTGCCGCCGTCATCATCACCATCATTCGTCGTTAGACGGCGCGGCGGAGTGTGTTTTATGGATGAGAAGCTCGAACCGAAAGACCATATAGACGTCTGCGCGACGAAACGAAACGAAACCGTTTCAGAGCCCGACATCGACTTTTTACGAGCTGTCATGGGCGTGTTGGGGGGGAGAAGTTGTTAGTGGGGAGGTGTTTTCGAGTCTAGTCTAGTTTTTCGGGGATCCGAAAGACAAACAAAAAGAAAATCGTAAATAGACGAGGGCGAATTAAAAAGTGATGGTGATACGACACTGTCATCACTTTACAATCAACCCTCGCCTGGTTAAGACTTTCTTTTTAAATAAGAGTAATTGGTACCTAAAAACTTTCGGACAAATGCCGCTTGATAAGAGTACATACCTGGACGTTTGGACAGCGCTGTCCAAACGTGTTACACGACAAATGTCAAAATGTTACACGACAAAGACAGAACAATCAAGCGCTTGATTGTTCTGTCTTTGTCGTGTAACATTTTTGACAGACAAGAAAATTTAATGTTAATATTTAGAAATAGTGGCCCATTTGTGAATCGAACCCATGACCTTCGGGCTCCGCGTTGTTAGCACGGCGTTCTACCAA
>JAUJYS010004265.1:0-12156 GCA_033995665.1 Melogona broelemanni | reverse complement strand
CGGCTGCACTGGGAATCGAACCCAGATCCGCTGGTTGGCGAGCGAGCACGCTACCTCTCGGCCACAGCGGACGGACTTTAACCTTTGGGTATAGGCTAAAGATCAGATCGAAGATATTTTGAAGCCCAAAATAATAAAACGAGTTCGTGTATATAAACATTTTTCATAAAACAACATATTAATACAATGTCAACGCGTTGGACGAAAACAGTTCAAATTGAAAATTCGGTCAATTGGAAGTCCTATTCAATTCAATAAACAATAAAAACTCAACGAACAATATTAAAATGGATTATATTTTTCAAAACAACGCATTGAATAGGTGCGATTAACAGTAATTTCCAGTTTATCCACTCGTCAAAAGTGAATCAATAATTATTTCGGAATCCAATTTTGCTTTTCAAAGTATTTCAATTGATCATGTTCCAATTAGATATAGGTTACATTTTTAAACTTTCGTGTATTTCGATCCGTCTACATTTCAATGATAAACCTATCTAGATTATAATACGTTTATCTAAATCATAATTAAAACATTTCAATATGAATCATATTTAACACATCACGTTGAGCATTACCCATTCCCAAATTTAAAACTTCGTATATTACTTGGCACAAGTTGCATGTTTTTTTAATAGGTCTAAGCTCATTTGGTAAGACTGCTAAGCCTGTTCTTTCTTCTTAATAAATCATGATAAATAAATCTTAATAAATCATGGGTATACGATTTATAAAAAATATTTTCCAAAACATTTGTTAGATTTTCTTACTTCTATTCGCAACTGATATACTAGAACGGTGAATAGCATTCAATATATCACATGTCGAAATATGCAAAATCTCCTCGAAATATATATACATGTATATTCTTTTCATTTGGAACTGGAGAACAGAGCATGGACAAGCTAGTGAAAAATAATAACGTGCCAAATTTAGCTCTATGTGTGCCTAGAAGTATGATACGTGTATTGTGTGCTGAACCTATGTTAAAATTTCAAATGTAACTAAAAGTCAGTTCCCAATAAAATTTACTTTGGATAAGGCTGGTAATTTTACACTTATTATCAAAGTGTACTGGTTAAATACTTCTTTTGAAAGACATGACAATATTTTTCCTGCAAATTTATTTGCAACGTATTGTATAAATTGTTGTCGCTCGCCTAGTGACATTTACAAGGAATGCGATGAAATATTTTTACCCCAACTATAGTCGTGCATTAGTAAATTGGATCCAAAAATATTTTCTAAAGATCATGATGCGAGTTTTTAGATAACGCTATTCTAAAATATTTTACTACGATTACAATCGCAATACAAAGTTGTAAAGTAATCAAATATCGATAATAGGATCGAGCATCAGCAGCACTCTTAGTAGGCAGTGACAAAATAAAATCTCAGGAACCAAAAATCTTAATCGCCCTCGGCACACAATATCACGATCACCAAGAGTTTGGGTGATGTTCCATTGACGCAATGTGCATCACACAAAATAAACGAACAACTCCGACCAACAGTCACCGGGTGAGGTTGCGCGGCGATTACACAGTCAAACACATTACACGAAACTTGTTTCATGAAATTAACGGAACGTCTAGACCTGTGCTCGAGTGAATCATTTCTGCTTTTCCACGTTTCCAAATTTTGTCATGATTTTAAATTACGGAACAGGTTCGTGGCACATTTTTGCACCGTGTAAACGCCGTTTAATAAAATCTCTGGAGTGTCCTTAGATTCCACTCAGTCAGACTAGTATTCCGCTGAATCAACCTTTTTAAGATGGCCGCCTCCACGATGAAAAGATTAATTAATCCGTATCACATTTCACATTCAATTGTTTCTGGAGTGGGCTCCTTTGTCAGAGGCGTTTTTTTTAAATAGACGCAGTTTCACCACTACGTGGTGCTAATGACTTGCTTCTAATGTTAGACGCACAAGCAGTTCCACAACTTTTAGAGATAATGTCCACCCCAGTTCCATGACTACATGGTACTTGTCCATCGTGCGCGATCCTGTTTGGAGATTCTCGGGTGAATTCCGACGATGGATCCGATTTTTCTTAGAAAAAAAAATGTAATATATCACCGCCCCCAAAAGGCGATTGCGTCATAGTCGAAGCGCGTGGCGCCACCAGACGACGGATGCAGGCGTTTTTTCTCTATCCGAACAGGATCGTGACTCCGGCCATGACGCCAACGCCGGCGACAAGGCAGACGAGCTGCTTGCAAGATTCCCTGAAACCCCCGTCGTAGAACATAAATCGGCTGTTTTCATTTTCCAATGTGACAAGAGTGCTAAAGGTTAGTAATTCTAATATTCCTATGATATTTTTAAAAATTCCGAGGCTGTAGCAGGCTTTATTCGAATATTGCAGCTGCGCATTTAAAGATATTGTGCGCACAATTATATTTTTAAATTCCAAGTATTCTTGTTCAAATGTTTTTAAATATCTTTAAGCCTTTGAGTAAGAATTAAGAAATATTTTAGACTTCTGACGAATAAATTTTTCGATTACATAATGTGAATTGCAAATCTTCGTGTAAAAGAGTTTTCAATAAATATAAAATTAAACTATAAAAAAATTGACGGTGCTGTAAAATTATCTACAAAACTCACCTTGGGTCCTTTTCGCTCATGATGTCGGGAAGCACGTTGACCATGGCTATGTTGAGAAATCCACCAGCCGTGAATGGCAGTATCCACGCCGTTCTGTCGCCTTTCAATTCAATTTAACAATAAAATATTAATTATACTCGTAATTACGGCCCAAGGCATCCCCCGCATTACCGAAGCTATATTTATCTTCGACAAAGATCTGGTGAAAAAAAAATAATCCAAATTCGTTCAAACAAACCTAAACTTTCCGTCGATTCGGCCGACAAGGCCGCAATCGCACCAGCCATGCCAACAGCCGCTGTGGCGATCTGTACGACAGAAAAAATTAATAATTTTTATTTGAACCATTTAAACATTAAATTAATAAATAAATTAGCTTTCTAGGTAAAACATTTATGCTATATCAATTAATCAATAAATTAATTGATATAAAATGTTGTAATAAGATAATATAAAGTTTATCTTGCTCTTTTTTAAAAGCGAGGTCAATTCTTGGTCAGGTCTTGTAATTTTTAGACAATTTTTTAGATTTTAAAAATAGGAAAAAAAAAATATCAACAACATAGTTGATGAAACGATTTGACGCATGACGGCCCAAATATACCACCCTGGGCACTTTAAAACGCCATCAACGATGACAAGTAAAGTTAAAATGGCCGTCGCAGTATGGCGTGTGAAACTCTAGAGGCGCAGACCACCCATAAAATGTACGTACCTGTGCCTTGGCTGCGTCGTAACGGTTAAAACCCGCCTTGAGGAGAATGGCGAAATCGCCAATCTCGTGAGGAATCTCGTGAATGAGAATGGCGAATGTGGTCAACATTCCCACCTGAAAATAAACGGAGAACAAAAATTAGTGAGCAAAATTTCACTATATTTCACTAGAGAATACAAATTGATAAAATTGGTGAAAATTTTGGTATTGTTCACCGTCCAGTTTTACCTTGAAACTAACTAAAAAACTGCCAGCCACCGCCAGACCGTGAGCAAAGTTGTCGATGCTGTTGGCCAATAAATTCAGATAGCCAGTTATCTAAGGGGATACAAAACAATATAGAACAACAAATTACAATTGTTTTTAAACCGAGTAAAGCGTTTACTGAATGACCAATGTGCTAAATTTTGAAATATCTTTATCAAAGGTTCAAAAAACGAAAGAACCCCTGGGGCTTTGAGACGAATACGTTATTATGCCAACAGTTAAAAACGATAACCCCACAGCGGGAATCGAACCCAGGATCGTCGCACCATGAGCCAGTCCTTCAACCAACTGAACTATACAACTGATTTTTTATTGTTAACTTAAGATGTAACTTAAGATAATATCAAATTTTAATTACAAAAAAATTGTTGGTTGGCAAGCGACAAATGCGCTATTTTTCGCCAAACATATTCTGATCACTCATGTCAAGAAAACTCAGGGAGCTCCTGCTCCCTGAAGTCACCAGATGTTGGGGAATCGAGGGTCGAAGTCCAGAGACAACGAGAGAGACACAACAAAAATTTTTAAGTATTCGGAAAAAATAAAAAATGAAAGAATTCGTCTTACATGACGCGATTCGGTGGGCGTTACCACCGACTGTTGATGGTGGTTACACGTCTCGTGATGCAGCGAGTGGCCGTTGGAGGGCGCCACGCTACAGCGTTGAGTGTGACTATTGGCGCCGCCGTTGGCGATGTTGCCGTTGTGATCGTCGCGCGGCAGTTTGGCGGGGTGACCCTTCTTGCCGGCGGCGGTGCTCCGGAGGTGGACGTCACCGTTGGACAGCTGAACGGTCGGATCACAGCAGGAGCTGGCCTGGAATGTCAGATCCGAGCAAGTCTGCAAGAAAACAGAACAATATTGAAAAGAAACAAAAAAATTATTCCAGATTCGTATGAGTCAAATTTGGATTTTTTCCTCGATTTTTCTTGGCAATAGCCATGTCGACTTTTACATTGTAGGTAAATGGTGTTGATTATTTGGATCGAGCCCGTTTCTAAAAACGGGTGAAAGTATCGTTAATTATTTTCTCCACAATTCATTTTACAGTGATCGAATTAGAAACTTGAAAAATGGCCAACAAATTATTGTTCAGAATTCTACCACAATTAATTTTACAGTGATCTATAAAATCAGAAACTTAAAAAAGCATGATACATTAATGAAATTTTGCTTATGCAAAATAATTCGATATTTTTAATACATCTCGAATTTCACTGATCCCATGATTACAGACATTGACGTTTTTGGTAGATTTTCTACTTTTTGTGATTATTATTCGACTCCATCGAACCGCTTCTGATGCTGATCTGATGATTCATATCGAGACAACAACAACTTTAAATTAAGTTTAATTTAAGAGTCATTTCCACTGAAATAATACTTGTGTAGTAAATAGTTCCTCTAATCCCATTTCCACCTCTTGATGACATTCTTGTTTTTGCTTTCTCAACACAAGAAAAAAATGTTTTTCCGTCTCATTCAATTTCCGAATCTGCTTCTTTCGGCACCATCGTCCAAACATTCAATATGGCTGCGGAATCGCGCAGCGCAACGCCACGGCACTCCGTAATCCCACCACCTATTACCACGCTAGCATATAACACTCCCCTATACCATCCCCTATTAAGTTGTAGCTTCGAAAGTGACGTGCGAAGGACTTACGCAGGAGGATGAAGAGGAGGCGGCTTGCACGGCCTCGCCCAATTGGGCCGCGTTCCCCACTTGGCTCTCCTCGTCCTTGTCGAACATCATCTCGATGACGATGAACGTGAAGATTCCTGCCAACACCCACAGGCCGCACGCCATGTGGTTGCCGTGATCGCTCGCGTCGACTGGAAGCGAGAGGAGATGGAAAAAAAAAAACAAGACGATTGAGAAGTTGAACGGCGGTTAGAAAACTTGCTTCACTTTTTTATGGGGGCGCACCGCCATTACTGCTTAGCACTTTTGCACGTAGCCCACCACGAGGTTGGATCAAAAAGTAAACGGATAGAATGGTGAATGCGGCGCGGCAATAAATCAACAGCCTATCCAGATGGCGCTTTCACCAACTTTCCATTCGCCACACGTACAGAATATTTTAAAATCGCTTCTAAAAAATAAGAATTATTAATTTTTGATTATCTAATTTGACCCTTATATATTAATTCTTCACCCTTATTTATATGACTGTACATATGCTCCCCGTGGTATAGTGGTTAGCGCGACAGACTACCACGCTATTGATCGTAGGTTCGAATCCGGACCAAAATCTCAGGAATTGTGCGCTATAAATTCCTCAGTGAGCCTTCCTTCGGAATGGAAGAGAAGCCGTGGAATCTGATCCTATACGATGTCAGGTACACGTTATAAAGATTCCTGTTAGGTAAAATTACCAGGTCGCCCCCTGGTGGGGCTTTTAGGCGAAGTGCCAATCCGTAAAAACACAAATCCGTAGTCTGAAAACCAATACGAGCAGCTACAGCAGCGCTAGCAATCACGCTGCCCCTTGTTTTGGCAATCACACATTCACACGGTGCAATGCAGTGAAGCCACCATTTATTGAACACTTCATCCCACAACGTTTTAATATAAATAGTTAATTACAGGATCAATGGTACAGGTTTTTATCCGAATTGTATCACACGTCGAAGAAATGAAAAACAAAACGCGATCCCATATTATAGACCGACCAATCGAATTTTTTTGTAAAAATATATTTGGTAGGTGGGGGCGTTTTAAATCTATATTTCCAGCTGGAAGCACAAACTGATGGATTCCTGCTGGGAATTTTTTTTTTTAAACGCCCCCTCATACCAAAGATAATCGATATAAAATCTCCATCGGTTTATTGAACGGGGATCCAAGGGAATTAATTCAAAATGGCGGCTGCGTCAGTCGAAAACGTGAACGCATGTACGTGGGTCTTTTGTTAGTTTATTTTTAAATGTAGCAAAACACGTGCGCAGAATGTTTGGCAGTCGAGAAAGAGAGAGAGCTGAATGGAGGTCGTCGAAGTTTAAAACATCTTTTCTCACCAGACTGCATATGTTGCCACGCCTCTGGCAGTAGATGGAGAAAGACATCGCCCAGGAGTCCGCCGACGGCGAAGCTGAGTAGTAAACGCAACGTCTTGGAATTTCCTACAGAGAGAGAGAGAGAGAAAATAGTAACGGCATTTTAAATATGGACTGGCGACCTTTGCAGCCGTGACATTAAAAGCTGTTGTGACTAGAACAACTGTCAACATGCACCAAAAATATGGGTTTTGCGAAATAGCGAAGACGTGAAAAATTTTTTAGGTGTTGTTATGACCGCGAAAATTTCTCAAAACACCAAAAAATATTGAAAAACTTTATTTTACTGAATGTTCAGTGGTTGTACTGATCATGCAAAATGAGTTTACAAAATATTCAAATAATCTAAATATCTACATAAGAGGTACATAATCGTATGTCACTACAGCAAAACAAAAAAACGAAATTGTATTTTTCAACAACTGTAAAAGAAACGCAGCCTTATTTTTTCTGTAATAAATTAAACAAAACACGACTCAAGTCGAAACCCACCGCAAACTGTGTTTAAAATAAAAATAATAAAAGGTAATGTTGGACAACATTCAAACGTTCCATTTTTAAATCGTAATAATCCACATCTTTCTTTGGTGACGTGCACAGAATGCCAATTTGTTCGGGTAATTTTTTTCGTAAAATTGATAAGACAGAAAATAATTTTGAAAGAAAAGAAAAATCGCAAATTTTGCCGTGAAGCTGGCAGCTGGTAAAATCTTGAGCGCACGCTCCTTATTTAACAAAATTGAAACTCATTATGACGCGGTAATAAAAAAAATTAAATTAAATATTTTTAAAAAATTTATTACCACGCCAAAATGAATTTCAATTTTGTCAAACATCGGCTATCGCGCTAGAATTAAAAAAACACACGTTCAATGTTTAGCAACCACCTAAGATCAACACAGCTGGTGATGGATGTACTGTACTTTGTCGCATTGACGACACGCCCCTCTAGCGGTCCTCCCCTGCACTTAGTGCACTATAACTCAATTCGACAAATCTGCAAGCGAAACACCCGGCGCGTGTTGCGACCGAGATAACGGTGTAAGGGGGGGCGCATGAATCGAAGAGAAGAAAAATTGAAGATGGCAAGGTGACGGTCAGGGGTTAAAGAGGCGGTGGGTGGGAATGATGGTGAAGGGGGGGGGGTAATTGTCGCGGGGGTGTAAAGGGATTGGGCTGGCAGAGAGGATAATGTGAGCGCCTCGTCACCGAGACAACTTCTACGTCGCACAAATGCATTTTTAAATGAATAGAAAAAGACTGTCGTCGTACTAGTAAGCCACGGTGTCTTGGACTGACACGAAGCGCACATTCAAAGAAGTTTCTGACGCATTGATTTTTATGACCACAACAGGGCAGTGTTTTAAGAAATCATACATGGAAATTTTATCACATTTTATAGATAGTTTAATGTTTAATTTGTATTGTCTATCAATTTGTATCTGGATATTGTGCCTGCTTCTTCACCGAAAATCTGAACAGTAATTTCAAATCATCACAAACGGAAACCACTTTGAAAAATCGAAGGAAATACACAAAGATATAAACGATTGCAGGCATTTCCCTCCACTTTAACCACTTTAATCACCATGGTAATAATAATAATAATAATAATAAACATTGTAATTGTAACATGTACCAATTGTGTTTGCGCATCTCATCCGCTTCTTTGGCTAACAAAAAAAATGCTAAATTATGCCATTGTTTTATGAATAAGGAATGCAATGTATGTCCTTGTGGCTGGCTTGATAGCTACCGGTAGTCTTAAAATAATGTTTACAGATTAAACGAGCACGGCAGAATTCCTTAGAAGTAGAAACCACTTAAATCTGACTTGGCCGTGCTCCTGCACTTTTTGTTCCCCTATCACCTTATAACTGGCTTAATTTAAAGAGGACATTATAAGTGTGGAATCCTACCAAATACCAATAGGGCGAATGATCTCCATCAATGTAAAGTGGTAAACTCGTCAACTCCCACCCACCTCGATCATTGATAAAAGTATCATAAAACGACTCAGGTTATCAAAAATAGCGACCGTGAATGTTGTACTCGTGCGAGATTGACGTCATCTTCTACACTTCGATCACTCTGCGCATCGTCTTGGCAACATTTCTATAGCAATATACATAATTTCAAAATCGGTGAGCGACACTGACACATTCTGACAAGCCCAACTCTCTAATCACAGTCGGTCAAATGTGTGGACAGACATGACACACGAAGTTGTCGTCATAGAAAAATTAACGAATGGGAAACATGTTCCGGGACAACTCAGGAACGTAAGACGAACGGAATCTGGCGAATTTTCGTATATTAAATAACTAGTGCTTAAGCCTGTCCGAGGGCAGGCAATACTTTCGCAGGCTTCATTCGAATATTGCAACTATCATGACGTGACAGTGTGACATTCGCGTAACAGAGGCGTTGCAGCTGCGCATTCAGTAATTTGTGCGCACAAGGGTTTGTGTACACAAAATGGCGGAAACTCTAATTTAATATATAGGATAATTAATTAATTTTTGCGACGCTTTCTTAAAAAAATACGCAAGCACAAACCATTCAGCAGTCAAGACACCACTTACGATTTCGAAGGCCAATGGTGTCATAAACTAGCGCACACTTCAAATATCATGAGCACGCTCAAGCAAAATACACTTCGACAAGGGTATAACAGCAATATCCACTGCACGGAGTAAAAATCTGTCGTCAGACTGAAGTGATTTTGGTGGAGGGGCTAGTGGCCGAGTACGGTACTGCTAGATGAACCCAATGCAAAACACAATGGTCAGCGATGACTGAAGGGTACGTTGGCAAGGAAGCACCACTCATCATTAATTAAACGGTGGCAAATGTACACGTTGCTGTCAATACCACTTGATTTGTCTCAAGTGGAAATTGCGATTTATGATGGGCGCCAGTAATGCACACCTCATGTTAACAGTCAACCGCATTTTAAGCCGGAGCGAAGAACAAGTGCAGTTTGATGTACGCGCTTGAGTACCTATTAGCGAAATGGTTCGAAATACTCAAATTGTGATTGGACACATGATCGAAAATTAGGAAACCGGAGTAACTAATTAATTAATTTATAAATCAGCTGAAAATATCTATACACAAATATATTTAATTAGTGTGCAATAAAAATTCAATTTAAAAAAATGAATAAACATTTGATTAAAAAATTTAATAAAAAATTATTTAATCATTTTTTTTATAATTTTGAATGATTTTCATCCGTTGATGACCACACCACGATTCAGTTAAACATTTTATTATTTTGGCAGCAAATTATTATTTTTTAAGTGACGAGTGAATTGACGCAAACACAGGCTGTTTATAGAGTGCGCGGAATAAATTTACGCGCTTGAATAGTTTTTATCAAGACTCGTTCTAAAAAGATGACAAACAAAAATCCGGTATTTCATTCCGTGAGACAATGGTGGCACACATTTTGCTACAAGGACACGTGCTGCACGTCTCCAATTGGAGAAGCGATTGAAGGTCACGTGCACCAACGAAAAAACCTTTCCAAACAAAAGACGCCATTTTTTATTATAAATTTGTGAATAGCGGGATAATGTCAAGTCGTGAATAGCCACATGCTCTGTTCCGGCAAACACAAAAAAAGGTGTAATACCACCACACCCTCTATGCCTGACAGTGATCAGTGTCCTCTGGTGGCATTTCAGAAAATCAGTTGGTCGCTATATTTTTGGGAGATCGATAATGGAAGAAGAACTCCTGGTACAACCACCCATTAAGTGGTCATAGTGCCACCTAGCGGGGATCGTGATAACCAACTGTCACAAAGTAAACGATCGCCACCTAGTGATTCTGCATATTGTTTGTATGCATTATTTTTACATTGTATATATACAGTATTCCATGAGTCAAATTCGGAATTACTCGGATTTGCTTGGCGAGCAACTTATACGAACTTTTCATGAAATCCGAAAAAAAAAACAGCTTGCAAGATCCTGCCAACTCCGATCATTCATTAACACTGGAAAAGTTCGTAAAAGTTGCTCGCCAAGCAAAGATTCGCCGAGCAAAAGCTATAATGCAAATTCGGTATAAAAGTGCAACAGGCAAGTTACTATGGTTGAAATATCAAATATACGAGGATAAATTAATTGATATTTTTTATCTGTAGTCAGTTTGCGAAGAAAACGTAGTCCACGTGATTTCCACGTCTGATGACGTCATGCTATTCGATAACACGATAAAAGCGTCACTTATAACGTACGCGTAAGCTTATGACATAGGAGTTTCGCAAACTATTGATTATTGAGGCTGTACACGTGTTAGGACACGGATTGCGCCACAGGACCATTCGATACAGCCAGCCGCCACCACCACTGTTCCGCAACCGATAGGCAATCTCCCTGCAGTTGTTTTGGCCACCTGTATAAACGGGAACGTGACAGCTGTCATCGCACGCATATGGTCAAATGATGCACGCACTGTCACGTGTCACCCGTGTTGACAGATCGACGTAGGATGGATGGGTTCTGAAGTTGTCAGGTGTGTCCACCGTTTTGCACGTCATTTGTGATTCTTTATCGGTGCGGGTAATCGAAGAAACCCGGACAGTTATATGATATGACAAACGAATAGTTCACTGTCACGATACGTTGGTGTTGGTCGACTTGCAACGTGTTTCGCTGTTCACATAAACAATACGTACATTTCTGGTGATATGGCTTTGCATTTAGCAACGAATTTGAACGACGAACAACGAATTAACATTGTTACAATTTTTTACAAATATTTTTTTAATAGTTTACAATTTTTAGTTGGGCCATGCCATGCCAGGCGCACTTAATTTTTCGTTTTCATTTTTGGTTTTTAAAAAATAAATTTGATATCATTCGCAATTTTTTTAATCATTTTTTAAAGCCTGGTTTACATTATCGATCATTTTACGTTTGGTTCCATGTGTCACAGTGAAATGAGCGATCGTGTAAACATTGTTACTGAATAGAAAGTTGAGTAGACTCATTAAAAGATTCACAAAACCAAATGAAAATTTTAGTATGTCAAGATCAGAATAAAACGACAGTCAAAATCAGAATAAACCGAGCTCTCACTTAATAAGATCGCGTCAAAATATGATTTTTCTGTCGTGGAAAGGAAACAACTACAATTTTGTCATTTTCAACCATCACCAATAGTTTAATTTATTTCGGGGACCGGAAGTTCAAAGATTGGCTTATTTTTGGTAATCTATACGCACACAGATACACAAGTTGTCAAGAAAAATTGAACTTTGAGATTCTACCAAAAAGAAAATTCAAAATGGTCATCGTAAAGAAACAAACAACTAAAGATTTTGGGTCCATGGTTCATTTGGCGCGGTGAGTTCGTGATATTGCAAGCACGTACTCAGGAGGTTATATATATACTCGTATATATATATATATTTTTTTTTTTTTTTAATTCACCGTAGCGCTTAGTGCACTACAGGAATACTGCACCCTCGTGTCTCTTTGGAGATAT
>JAUJYS010004264.1:0-12158 GCA_033995665.1 Melogona broelemanni | reverse complement strand
ACGAAAGCCTGCGCCGAGAATCGAACCCGGGACCGTTGGCTTCGTAGCATGTCCCCATACCCACTGAGCCATCGGTTGTAGGTCTCGTTGTAGCCCTCGTTTATTCGATCCCATGGGTATGGGTGAGAAATGTGCCCTCACAAATTACACATGTACCATAGCAACACGCGCCTGGCACAGTCATGTAGTGTTATTCTCTAGAGCAGTGTTTCCCAAATTTTTTGGCTCGCGGAGCCCTCTTTAAAACAAATTTCAATGGCGGAGCCCCTATAAGTCACCAATTATAATGGCGTAGCCCCAAGATTAGTATCTAGTCTGTATACTAATCTTGGCGTAGCCCCATGTTAATGGCGATTTGTAAAGGTTTTAAGGTTATGTATGACGTTTGATTATTTCTTTATTTTCCAGGAGTGCCCGCGAAGACCCTGGGAAATGGCCGCGGAGCCCAAAGGGCTCCGTGGAGCACCGTTTGGAAAACGAGGCTCTAGAATGATTGGAAATAAAAAAAGGGATCTTCAAGAAGTTGGAAAACTCCGTAACATTTAGATCGAAGACATGGCATTTGCAGAATTGTAGGCTTTAAATGCACCACGAAATAAATGCTACTAGCGGCGGCATCGAACGACGAAATGTGCTCCACCTATTGATGTAGTGCATCGCCCATACGAATGGATTATACACGTACAAGGACATACGATCCTACTTTCCATTCGCTTCTGCTTTTTAAATTTAAGCTCCTCAAATGTCCCATTTCGCAATCAGCATATCATCATAATCGCGACACCACCCTAAGTTTTTCCCCATTCAGCATCAGGAAAGAAATGGCTAAGATCCATCGGTGGTGGGAAGACAATATAGCAAAACGCTGCATGGGCGAATAACAATTTTACGCCTACACGATGCCGTGCGACGTACGTCGTTTGTTCGTCGTCGTCGTCCTCCTCCTCGCTACATATATCCCGAGACGACGAAAACACATTTCCATTTGATTAATTCGCAGCCGAATAACGCACGATAGGCCGCGCGACGCGCGCGAGCGACTATGGGTATGTGGGGTAATGTGCGGGGGCGGCCTGACAATTATGATTAGCATTCGTCATACACTAGAAAGAGCACACTCAGCACGCGCATACACAACAAACGCAGCCCCCCCCCCACCCGAACACATGACTGTAATCGTAAAAACTGTGGAAATTGCTGGCGACGGCATTACGTTGGATACGAGGATGGTTTATACTGGGCCTTCTCTATTGTATTTGCTTCGAATATCGCATTTGGGCTTTTTGCATTAGTGGTTCAGCACGTTGCGTTGCGTCATGGTTTGGAGGATGAATGCCCGCCAAACGAATTGTGGACATATGGCTTTGGTCACAATAAATTAATAATGGAACCTTCGGAACTATGCACTCTTTATTCATTATATTTTTTAATTCCTGGGAATAATTTCTAGTAATGTATCTTTCAAGATTTGCATCACGTACATATAACAGTCATTAATTTATTACAATAAAAACAATCGATCAGAACAAAAATGTTAATATATATTTTTTTTTGTTTCTGATCACTACAGTGAATATCGCTACAGAAAATACTGTTTCCCTAGTGTCGCTATGGCAATATGTGAGGGGAACATTTTCGCCAGTACCCCAGGTTCGAATAAACGAGCGCCTGCGCCGGGAATTGAACCTGGGACCGACAGCATTTCTTGAAGACATTTGTCGCTGAAAATCGTGGGGTGTGGGGCGCAAATCTCTTTCATCACCAGACGCGCAATGGTTACTCCGTTCGACCATCCATTTTTTGTGGTGATCGTACAGTACATGACGATGGTAATCCCTTAACAAATACATTTACTCCACAACCATCTGCATTTTTAGAAAAAGTGCAACAACGCACAGAACAGGCCTTTAATTTAAACTCTAGAAAATTCACAAAAATTCATTATTTCTAGGAACACGGAACTAGAAACTAAGTCAAAATCCTAAACAGCAAAAAAGTCAACACGTACCAACTGAGTCAGCCAGCGCCTTGATATATCAGTAAAATAGAAATGCATTTTAATCTCTCTCGCGCCAAACGAATACTAAAATAACCAAGGAGATTTCAAATAGAACTACACAGCATGTCCCCCGCTTAAACCCGTGACAAATGTAGACTAGACGCATTGTACTGTACAAGTCCATATGCTAGTACAACCCATTCGAATAAACAAGCTTTAATTTACGATTTCAAGGAATAAGAAGACTGCATGGTTTTCAAAAGGCCCGGAAGATAACAGGGTTTTGTCGGTAGACAACAAACTTTTCGCATTAAATGAATTTTTAAAAGACTCATCTGGAAGGGATCTTAAAGTACTATTCCTTTCATGGAAAACATCTTAAAATAATACTCATACCATGGAAGATCTCTTAAAATAATGCTCCTTTCATGGAAGAAGTCTTAAAATAATGCCTTTTATGAAAGGAGGTTTTACAACTTTTAATTCAGATAGTCAATCAGAAATTGCAATGCTGTGTACAAGCATTCAGAATACATGTACAAGTACATGAAAACATACCGTATTCAGATACATACATCAACAATTTCAAATAAAACCATTTTCAATTCATCAATCAATTTTTTTTTTAATTCCTGATCACTGTAGTAATTATTACTACAGGAAATTATTTTCCCCTCCTGTCGCAATGGCAATATTTGAGGCCCAGTGAACCCGGGTCTGAACCCAGTCTAACCCGGGACCGCCCGCACCGCAGTTGGTTGCAATACCAACTGGGGCTAGACGTAATGTACACCCCGTCGCTTGTCAAGAAGAGAATTTCAATTAAGCTATTCGCTATCGAAAAATTAATTTCAATTAAGCTACTGATGATGAAAAAGGGAATTTCAAATCCGTTATTTATTATCACAAATAAAATTTCAATTCAGCTAGTTACTTTATCAAAGAGAGAATTTCAATTGTACCTCAAAAGGAAATTTTAATCAATTTAGTAATTAAATTCTCAATAAAGGTGCATTGAGGATTATGTGCTACATTAGCCCTGGAACACATGTGCGTATACCGTGCACATGCAGTACGCAAATTGTCAAGGGATTGAACCTTTGCGCTCAAATCTCTGAATATTTCGAACCCATCCGCGGAAGTATTTGGCATGAACTTTGTCTGAACACAAAACCGTTCCAATAATAACGTTCTCCATTGACCGGGTTCATCTCGACTAGCGACATACACGTACGTACTTCGCCATTTGATGAAGCGACTTACCACTTCCCCAGTACTCTATTTTTAGGTTTTCGGAGATTCTATATTTTTCAAACGAGTTTTATTATCCCAGTTAAGAGCGGGCGGTAGTGGTACCGGCAGTGCGACGGAGCGACGATGATCTTTTCCCGAAAATCCACGAAAATACAAATTCGTAAGCAATTCACAAAACAGACGCCGCGAAAAAAGGCCGGCGAACCGGGATGGCGAAAACATTGGGAATGGTGGGCTCACTCGCAAAATATAGAGGAAGGCCTTCGAACGTGGTTCCTCTCTGTCTCAAAAAGGATTTCTATGGCATGCACGCATTCGTTCAGGACCAAATGGGCATAATCCTTTAGCTACGTCGTGCGTGGAAACTTACAACTCGCGCGAGATCTTTTCTACCGCTTTGGTGACGAAAGTAGGCCGAATTGTTAGGTACCAGAAAATTACCTGTATGTGTTGACATGACGTAGCAATTTTAAAATCATTAAAAATAAAAATCTTTAAAAAATGTCCTGGGTGTCACATATTATTCCAAAATTATTTGTGACAAAGAAACTGTCTAACGCCAATTTCATTAAAAATAATATCGACATTTTTAAGTATTAAAAATTAAATTGATTTAAAAACAATATCAAAACTATGGACTTTTGTGTAATGAAAACTGGAAATGACATTAAATATTCATGTATTTGTAATCACATACTTTACACAAATATCGAAATTTTTAACAAAAAAGAAAAAGGAATAAGGCCAATATGCCTGGGATATTTTTATTTATTTAACATCACTGCCGTGTGCTATATCACTTTAAAGAATATCATTACAGAGATTCTGTGGCCCTCTAAACGCTTGATCGTGTTTTTTTTTCGTCACCAAAGCGGTACATGGAGGGTCACATTTTCACCAGTACCCGTGGATCAAATAAACCAAAACGGCCTGCGCCGGGAAGCGACCACGGATCGCCGCACCAGAGGCCTTACCGCCTGGTCTACGACGACCGTACTGCATCGTCTATGCCAAGAATATTTATTTTATTCACGAATTAATAAAATAAATTATACGAATAGCTACTGCAATTGCATTTAACTGTGCTAAATTTGCCTATCACCCAAAACGAATATTAACATGCAAATACAATTGTAATTGAACAAGTTCTTTATTTGCATATAAGCTGTCTTTATATTTTTTCTTTATTTTCTTTATAAAGCCTTCGTTTGCATAGACATGGCGCAGTCTTAACAATATAAAAATCCGGTCTCCAGTGATGGCGCCTGGCTTCACCTCCCTCCTTCCCACAACCCACCTAAAGTGTCCTTGCCTATCTTTGGCAATTGCCGATTCGCACGCGCATTAACCGATAATATTCATGACGTAAAGGGTTAGATCGGCGACGGCAACGGGGCCGCAGCCACCGCCTGTATATAAACCATATGCGGGGCCGCTTGTGCGCGAGCTGCTCGCGCCGGGCCGAACGAACGAACACTAAACTCGATAAACGTCTTGGCTCCGGACATCCGGATCCTGAGGAATCGTTTTTCGCGACGCGTCCTCCGACGGAAACAGAGGAGGGTGCTGGCACGCGCCAACCAATGAAGTTCTGAATGGGGTAGAGCGCACGAGCGGTATACATTGTCGCGCGCGAAGCAAAATGGGTCCCACCTATGTGAATTCTAACGATTGGTTGTCTTCCATTGGTCGGACCACATCGTGAATTCTAACGTTACCAATTCCCGAATTTCTTTTTATCAAAACGTTTACCAATTCCAGAAAAATGCCATGTCGAGTAACAGCATCAGAGGTGACCAAGCACCTAACCAGACTGTCTGAGAATCCATTTTTAAAGGATTTCTAGATAATACAGACAAAAAATATCATTTCAGTTAAATTTGAAACAACCATTCGGATACAAAGCAAACTCATCTATAAATAAGACAACAAAGCGAATCCATACAAACTGCCTTGCGAGCTCGTTGAAATGCAAAAACAAAGCAGGTAACTTGCCCTCTAGCTTTACTCGTTTTTGATGCAGCAAAACGGGCGGAAAACTACATTAACGACAATGGAAGCACGACAATCGCACGCAGACAAGCTCGCTGAAAATCGATTTTCTTCGCAAATTTCAAGACAATTATAGAAGGCAACTTTCTATGAATCAACAGAAGCTCCAAATTCTACTTAAAATTATAGAAAACAGAAAATGGTCTCAACTCACCCAACCAATCATTAAAGACTTCGAAATTTTAAACGTATTCGCGGATCACAAATTTGATTGTAAATCGACTCTTACTATAAATTGATGCCGCTAGAAAAATATTGAGAACTTTGATGCTGAATCACAACGCTATTCAGCCAGCCACTACTGACGACACAGTACAGGCGGTATTTCACGTGGCTGGCAATATAGCTGCGAATGCGCTACTGGAGTGCAAATTGCAGCAACGAGTGCATCAACCAGGCGGCACTGCAGGTGATCTGCGAATGCATTCGCAGCTAATTCGGTGGCTCCTGGTGAATAGAATTGAACATGTTCAGTTCTATTAGCCGCGAATGCGTTCGCAGCTCACGTGCAATACCGCCCACCCGCCGAACCGATGCTGCAATTTGCGCGCTTCAGCTGCGTTCGCCGCTATTACCAGCCACGTGAAATACCGCCTTTACATGTAGATGAGAGCCTTTAAGAGGAGCGCGTATACGCATAGAAATACCTGCGAGGTAATAACACGCGAGCAACTTACAATTTCCATTCATTAACGCCCGCTTTCATACGAAACCGAACCGGGCTAGTCCAACCGCTATTCGCTCCATCAAAAAGAGAAGTGCAAAGGCGACCATAATACTTTGTCAATTGCGGGTAGTAGCGCAACCACCGCCCAAAAGTGAAATAAAATGGCCAATTCGCGGAATTAATTTATGACGACAATATTTCACGTCAACGGGAAGGGAATTTTGTGATCCCGATGAATCTCGGGAATCCAAACGAGGATGAAATATGCACTATAATTGTCGGTCCAGGCGTTTTAATAAATTGCAGTCAATTTTCTACCAACATTAAACTAATTTTATGCTCGAGTCAAGGTAATCAATCTCAGAAACTAATTTTACGAATGTCCCTCGCAGTTACGATTAAACCACATTTATTTTATAACCTATAGATCATAGTTAAATTGGAATCGAGAAGCTTGTTCTCTTGCAGCTTTTCTCGAAATTAAGACTTCAAAAAGGCTCACACACAAGCAACACGAGGTGAAGAGAATCTCCCGCAGTGATACAGATGAATTCACTACAGTGAGAGGAATTTATCCACTAAAATCCCTTCCCTTCCTCTCACATATCGCCATAGCGACACTAGAGATTGTAATGCTGTAGTGATTAGCCCTACAGTGATAAAAAACAATAATAAAAATTAAAATTAAGCCAGCAAACAAAACAAAAATATCATCGAACATAAATTAGGGTCTCTAAAGTTCACAGACAAATCGACATCAAAATTCGGCTAAATCGTATTCGAAAAGTCAAACTTGGCCATATATTTGATATCTCATATAAACACATCTGCCTGCAAGTATGAGCCTAAACAGAACGTAGAAAATATCAAACCATAACAGCTCAATCGGCGTTGGTAGTATAATGGAACATTCAAAAACATAACCGACCACAAGCATGGACGATAACGTCAAACGGAATAACATATACTGTACAAGAAATAATATGTCCTACAAATAATTTCTCAAGATCAAAATTAATGTTCTAATAACGGTCGCCAGAATTTCAAAAACCTTCCCTCAAAGGGCCCGATCGGCGAAATCCAGCTATCCCAATCTAGAAACGGCCATTAATGGAATCTCTTTCCCCTCGCTCCGCACCGCCGTCTTACCTAGGCGCGGCACTTATGCAAGCAGCTTAATCAATATTGTCACAGATCATGTGATCGCAGGCAAGCGCGGATGCGGATAATTGAATGGCTGGTGCGCGACTCGGCCGCCCTTGAACGACGTCTAATTACTCCTGGATGCCAAATAATTGATGAGCCGCTTTCTTTTCTTTTTCCCAACGCCCCCATCTTCCCACCCATTCCCACTCAACCCATCCCCAAATGGCGCCTAGACGAACCCCACTTCTCCATCTTTTCTCGCATATTGCGTTAGGCGCGAACCGAGCCAGTGGCCCTTCATTCAAGACATCACCGTCACAATATAAGAGAACTCGGGCTGGTAAAAAATAACGATCTAGCTTATTCGTGCGGCGCGTCTCCAACTGCAATTTGAGCGTCTCCAATTGTAATTGGCTCGTCTCGTCGTAGTCGTTGCGACAATATGCGATCGTACGGCGGTTCCGGGTTCGATTCCCGACGCCGGCTCGCGTTTTTTCGATCCTGTGGTACTGGAATGTGCCCCTCACACAAGGGGTACAATAACCTCCTGTATTGCTATTCACTACAGTGATCCGGAATTTAAAAAAAAAAATATATATATAGTTTTCCGCCAACTACGTGCAAAATATAAACTTGGCTGTACAGTCGAAGGTTCATATTTTTCCTGATTTTACTGTAATTAAAACTGTGATTAAAAGTGTAACTATCGGATTTTATTAATTTTCAATCGGTTTTAAAACAATAGAGGGTTGAAAAAGTAGCCAAAAAATTAACCAACAATGTAGGAACTATCAGATGACAACAGTACGAAAAGGACAAGAGATGTTCCAAAATAAAATTGTTTTAAATTAAGACTCTTTGTGCTAGCTACCAGCTGTAAGTTTAAAGCGGCAAGAAATACATGTAGGTATCCATACACACATGAACCTCTTACGTCATAAGATGTTCTCGGCGATCAAGAATGTGCTTATTTTGCAGTAGGAGAAAACCAAGAAACACCGTGCAAGTATTGTTTCAAGAACAACTCCACTGTGAATCTGACAGAATCAAACGTTGATCAAAATATGAGAAATTGCCGCGAATCTCACCTCAATAGCTGCGAAGAAAAAATCGCTCCTGAATTGGCAATCACTGATGGCAGGGGATGCCGTAACAATAATAATCCATTCTTTGTTGAACGTAGGCCATAAATTCTCAACCCGACTCCTTTTTATTCCTTATTTTTTTTAAGCGAGTTCCTTCGTCAAAGTCGTCTACGAATGATACGAACGTAAATATTCATCAGTAGTACGAAGCGCTGCGGTGCGATAGTGACGCCATAGGTAAATTTCGGTAGGCCTTGGCGCATGCATCATTGTTATTGAAAAGTGCTGGGGCGAGGGAAAGCACAATCGGGAAAACCGGCAAATATCGACAGGCAACTTATTCTTTGAGCGATTTAGATGCCACAGGCCACATGATTGCAGCGATCCATGCGGTGGAATTATTTGTACATCTCATGTAATATTACTTGCTGCACTGTACATGTACTGTAACATATCAATTCAATCGTATCTACGAACTACGATGGTAAGACTTGCCCCCAAAAAAGCAGATTATACAATAACAATCTCGACAAGTTTTGCCAGGTTCAGAAAAATGCATACAATCGATCGAATAATTTAGGTGATCAACAAAAATTCGCTGCTTACCAAAAAAAAGTGTCGAACAAATTGAACGAATTAATTGGCTGAACAGAGAAAACAATACAGAACGCGATACGAATACGAAAAAAATCTCGAAGGTACGTGCAAACGGAAAATAAGAACTATCAACATCAACGCTTTCATTATTTATTCTACAATCATTAGCTCATTACCACCAGAGTTCCTCAATAAAGAAAACGCAGTGTTGGTTGCGTCTCTCATATCAATCATTCCTTTCGCAATTACTCATTACTCGCGACCGACTAGGGGCAAACGAATGAACTAATGCTAAAATCAGTGTCTGAATGATCGTGGCCTGTGGGTTAGCCGGCTCGCTGCAAAACAACCCCTCGAGAACGCCGTCGCAAGGAAAGCACGAAAAAAAAGGAGAAAAAGGGAGGATAGAAATTCTCTAATTTCCTAATTTCGATTGATCCGACCAACACACCCAGCAGGGGGTGGTGGAAGGAGAAGAAGGAAGAGGGGAGGGAATGAGAAAGACGTCGTGTAATAACACGGGAAAGAAGAGCTTCGAGAAGATCCACTCCCGAGCGCGCGAGAGAGTGCTGCACACACGGTCTCGCGACGTGCTATGGAAGAAGAACGTGTCTCCCATAACAATCTACCGTCGGCTTCCGTCTAAAGTGCTCGGCAAACTAAATTTGCATTCCTCACGTTATTAGAAGATAGGAGGAGGGACCACTTTTTCCTCCTCAGACCGGATATCTCAATCCGACCATTTTTTAGAGAACTTTCATAAAAAAATTCACGCGATTCTATTGGCGCCTACAATTAACCCGTGAAGGCGCTTTCATCGAATCCGGAACCAAGGAATGGATCAACATCAGCGAAACAAGAGCGAAAACCTTTAATCGAAACAGGATCTTTTTGTTTCGAGAGCGCAAACAATATTGGCGAGCTTGGTAAACCAAAGCAGAGTCTTCGGGAAAGACGCTGTTTCGCCATTAAGAAGCACTATGCTAAACAGGCCATCCAATCTAAATCACCTTGCAAATCGGCAACTTTCATATGAAACTTCGACATCCTACAGGCACGGGTCACGGGCGTACGAAGTTCTCTCGCCCGAAAAAATCCGGCGATCTCGATCGGGAATCGAACCCGCGATCACGGGTGTTTCGGTCCAACCACTTCAACACATAGCGCGTTTAAAAATACCACATCTTAAAACTACTATTAAGATGGCCAAACTATAGGTTTTCCGCCTCAAAGCCCAACGTTTTCCTATCTTTACAGAATCAGTAAAAAAAAATCCGTAAAAAGTCGTGAGAAACGGTAGGAAAAACAACTTTAGTCAAAATACACATCTGTATGAACAGATAGGGCTCAGGAGGCACGGCGAAGAGAGGAAAGTTGGGCAGTGTGGGAGAGAAGGGACGGCGTTGGCAAAAAAAAAACTAGTTCGTGTCGTGTCTACATGGCCTGACACGGGCGGGCGGGGGTGATCACGGCTCATTTGCAGTGGTGATGGTGGTGGCGGTGGCTATGGAGAACTTAGAGAGAAAAAAACAACTCAGCGACGCCTAAAAAATTAACGGGCGCGGGCGGTATCAAGCCGGCGACAAAATAACATTGATTACAATGAAAAGGCATTTACTCATCAACGCAAATTGCCAAATCACGCGCGCAGCCATCGGCCGCATCCTTATCAACAACACAAATACAATTTGCGGGGTCGTGATCGTGAACGAACATGCCGAACGTGTACCCACCAACTATAGAGATATGCGCTTTTGGTAAAACTACTTTTTTTTGGGCAGACACCGCCGCCGTTGCTATAGGCGTTGCGGCTTATCGCTAGGTGGCACATAAGTGACTGCAGGTTACTGTGGTTGCCGGTATAAGCATTTAGTCCGCCAATTCCAATTTCAAGAGCGCTTATGAACAACTACTGAAAAACTATTAATTTTATTTTTTCCCCACGTCACAAAAAATGAATATCACTACAGGATATCTGAACTCCACCTATTGTTTACGTAATGTTTGCGAGCGACTGAGAGTCCGATCCGGGAATCGAACCCGGGATCACATAAAAGCAACTGGTTGCAATACCGAATGGACCACGACGATTTTTAAATAATTGCAATGAACCAATTGTTTCTCTGGAACGCCACCAAAAGGCGCCAAAAATGGTAACGCACAGAGACTATATACTCCTTCGAGAATACATTTAGAGCGCCGGTTCCTAAGTCGTTGCATCACTTATCAATATCTTAATGATGGAGCTAACTCGATCTTCCACATGGGCACGGCAAATGGCAATTGCGGCTGGTCTTGTTTGCAATTTGAAAACATCACGGTTACAACATGATCGTAAGAAAAAGATCTGAGGCGTTTCGTGTATACCGGATGTTAAAAAACCTTACTGTGAACCACTGCGAATACAGCTGTATTTGTTTCATTGAAACGCATGAGCTCAGAATGTGTTATACAGATATGTTCAAAGTAAAAATTTTAAAAATGAATATGTTGTACGGTATCGTAGATAAACATAATAATATATTTAAAACTACACAAGACATTTTTTCCCCAGCTCAGCTCATTAAGCTAACAATAGAGATCAATCAGGGAATTTTGATCAAATGTGACTTGTCAATAATGTACAGGTAATACGCGAATGGATCTTACCGATTCTAGCTGACATTGTCCTACGCAATCTATTTTACAAACATGTGTATAACCTATTGAATGACGTCCTCGAACTCGTCATATTGAATTCTATAATCTCCAAAGACCAACGGCAAACATTACCCTAAGCCGAGGTAATGGCGGTAGCATTTGTAATTTCGAGGCGAATTTGAATTCCTCGCCACGCACGCGAGTCGAGGATTCTAAGGACACGCCAACACTTACTTTTTCTTTTGCCATTTCGGCGAAGCCGAATACACGAAAACGCAAATCCTTTCAGTAAACTCGGAACCTCTGTCTCCTTTTGAGACCCAGCGTCTACGTCAAAACAGAGAGCATTTTCACTGTAAACTCTTACTTCAGAGTAACCCATTTTCGTAAGTAGCGAGAAAATTAAATCCATGACCAAAAATAAGAAGCGAGAAACGGCTACATTCAGATGAAATATTTATTGGATATTCATCTGAAACTTATAATACATTCGATGGGTAAAAAGATGTACATTTGTTATCGACGTTTAAGTAACAGAAACACGTAACTTGTGTATTTTTTGGAAATTTCGTTTTCAATGGTTTCTATGGTGTTTTCTATGGTTTGATGGTGGTGTATAAAATACACGCAAACACTAAAATACGGTAAAAGTGTCTCACTATCGGACTTTATAGTGCTGATTTTTTTATGTTTAATCAGTTTTTCTCAATTAATTTCG
>JAUJYS010004263.1:0-12159 GCA_033995665.1 Melogona broelemanni | reverse complement strand
GCCTGCGCCGGGAATCGAACCCGGTACCGTTGGCTTCGTAGCATGTCCCCATACCCACTGAGCCACCGGTTCGTACAAAATTAAATTGGGTTCCGCCATTAAAATGTTAGCCTCTTAGGGGCTCCGCCACAGAAATTTGTTCTAAAAAGAGCTCCGCGAGCCAAAAAGTATGGGAAACACTGGTGTAACAGGCAAAGAGTAAAATGGCGACAGAAAAAAACCCCAGAAGGAGGATTTCAGTTTCTAATGCGCGCCAAATACAGTGGCCAATTTTTTCGTCGTGCTTGAGTTATTGCCGGGTAATGATATGATCCCCCAGTCGGTCCCGTCAACTGCGCCGCTCACTAACAACCTTTTTTCGGCTCGTTCTATATTTAGGATAGAGTTGACTAGGAAGGCAGTGGGTGATGATGGTGGGTAGATACGGAACGGAAAAGTTTCGTTCCTAGGAACTGGTTCCTTTTTTGAGGAGCTTAGGAACGCCTAGGTTCATTGTTAATCTTTGAGGAACGGGAACTGTTTTTTTGTTTTTGTTTTTTGAAGAACTGGAACGGGGGTTTCTTTTTGCCATATAAAGATATTGATCCCTTTGAAAGCTAAAGGTCTGTGTTCGTAAATCTACATTTGTCCTGAAGATTAGTTCCCGAAAATGTGTTTTTTAAATATTTTGCAATCGAAGGAACGGGAAAGTTCCAAGTTCCTTTTGAAAAGAAACTTATGTTCTCCTATGTTCCCTTTAATGAAAAACTATTTTGAAAAACTTTTTTGAAAAACTGTAACGGGAACTGTTTTTTTTTCATTGTAGGAACGGCAACTGTAACTGGTTAAAATAAAATATAACTGTGGATTGCAACTGGTTACTTTTCAATAGGAGCGAACCCAACACTGGTGGTGGGGTGGGGGTAGAAGCAGCCTCTTAAAGACGTCTAGTGTTGTCTAGCCGAAACTGGGTTGTTCTCAGAACAGAAAATAAACAAGTCGAATCTAGGTTTTGTTTAGCCAGGCGCGAACCCTGTGGCCTGTGACGTCAGAACAGTTCCCGCCGGGACCGGGCGCGTGTGCTACTAAATTTAACCATTAGACCAGAATTGGATCAGAGAGAGACTTGTTTCTCGGAACAACCGCAGGTTGCGCGCATGACTGCATTCGAGATTCAAATGTTAATGGGTCTGACATTTGAAGATCTATCGATTCGTCGTAGTAGATACAGTCGGAATTGCGACAGACTGTGGCGAGTCGGTCCCGGGTTCGATTTCCGGCGTGGGCTCTCGTTTATTCGATATCATGGGGGTACTGATTGAAACGTGTCCCACATTACTACAGCAACACGAGGGTCACAAAATGTCATGTGGTGATTCACTACAGTGATCGTCAAAATATGCTCTTTGCGTCTTACTCAAATCTGGATTAATGAAGATACGGGATTAATTTATTCATACGGGATTAATTACGTCAGAAAACGGAGATATTTTAAAACGAGAAGAAAATAAGTTTCGGTGCAGTCTCGAAGGCGAAGACGAACAGAGTCTGGCGAACTCTCTTTTTCAAATAACATTTCTGTTATTTACATTATTATTTTGTTTATTTGTAAGTCATTTCTCATTCGATCGCTTAGGCCTAGACTGGTAGCAGTTTGTGTTTTAAAATTTTCTATTTGGAGATATTTTAAATGACAAAAATTGTTGACGTCTGTCTTGATTTTAATGCCGCAAGCAAAACTTTTAGATCGGTCAATTCAAGTATTCTGGGCAAATCGCTAAGTGCTTGTTTCGACACACCAGTGTCATGTCACGATCTGGTCATTAAACTTTTATCTGTTATTAGACGGCTATCATCATAATGTTAGACAACATAGTCTTTTACTGCCCTCCTATTTACCAGCCCATAGACAAAACATGAAAGTCTACACCATATATTCATTTCGCGGTCGAGTGTCGATTCGTTTTTATAGCCCATGTTTTAATAGATATCTGCTAGATGAGGTGGTGCTTAATTCCTGCTACAAAGTTTCGATCAACTCCGCGCGACTCGAGCGATCTATCCTGTTGATATTTTTTTTTTTGGGTGGTGATAGGGGGGGGGGGGAGCAATTAATCTAGAACTGTTAAGGAGGAGATACGAGGTGTGGTAATAGACGCGAGTAGAACAAAGTGTTGCGTAGTTCAAAAACTGGAAAAAATGCATTGATTCGGGGTGCAGATAGGCGTTGACCTGAATGCAAAAATGGTAGATGCACGATGTTGCAATCGATACAGGCAGGGCTTTCGTTACGACTGGGGTTCGCTGTTCATAAATTTAAGGTTGAGCTGCACCTCATTTAGGCGAGAGAGATAGGTTAGGCCCCCCCACATATTGCAGAGGAGAACCAAAAAAGGTCACGAATTGGGGGTTCGATTTCCACGTCGTTAGAGCGTGTTCGATACGCGAGAGGCGTGACCAGTCGCCATTTTTTTTCTCCATCTCGTTTCTGGTTACTCGGTATGGTGGGTAGGGGAAAGGGGGTGTTTGAACCCACAAGAAAATCGACCATTAACAACGCTCATGTTGTTGCCTCGATAGCTATGAAGCACGGGGCTGAGCACGCAGCGCGAACCGATTAACTCGCTATCTTCTATTGCGTACAAGTGCTTTACACGTGCGATGTATTGTACATACCGGTTCGTAAATACCAACCAACCAGTAGGCCTTTACACTATCGTGAGTGACGTCACTGGGGGGTTGGCGTATAAATAGGTATAGAAAAGTAATTTTTCTTAGGGTATCTATAATATAAGACAAGGTTGTGGCAAACTCCATGTAATAATCGCTTGTGACGTTTCGACACAAAAACGGAGATTACCTGAGATCAATTACAAAACTGTGTTTTTTTCATCAAGGGAGCAAAACATTTTATGGTCATTGAGTTTTTCTATGAGAAATACCGCAATGTAATCCAATTACGTTTCGGTATTAAAGTCAGTTGAAGATTCTCGGTTTGGTTGTATTTTGTTTATTAAACAAGAATTCAGCAAGAATTTGTTTCGTTTCAAAAACATAGTACCGGTAATCATTCTTCGATCACATTTACACAATCTCAGCACCATATTTTGACAAAA
The DNA here is from genome assembly GCA_033995665.1 of Melogona broelemanni. Taxonomy (NCBI): domain Eukaryota; kingdom Metazoa; phylum Arthropoda; class Diplopoda; order Chordeumatida; family Chordeumatidae; genus Melogona; species Melogona broelemanni. The sequence continues at coordinate 9,064 of JAUJYS010004263.1, read as the reverse complement.
CAGCTGATTAAATACAATGAGGACATTGTATTTAATCACTGCTCATTGCTGTCTTTACGAAACGAAAAGCTATATTGGCAGCTGTTTTGTCAAAATATGATGCAGAGATTGTGTAAATGTGATCGAAGAATGATTACTATGTTTTTAAAACGAAACAAATTCTTGCTTAATCTAACTGAACTGAGTGAGTTCACACCACATCTGGTGCAACTGTCCATCATTCTCGACCGCTCCTATTTCTGGCCCGCCCGCACCTGATCGTCCAAGTCAGTCGGCAAAGCAATCTCCTCACGTCACATCGCACCACTGACTGGGGGTTGGGGTGTGAGGGAGAGAGGGGGGATTGTGTTGATCTGCGTCCACGTCACTCCGCGTGACCAATTTCATTCGATTGCGTGGAACGAGCTCCACCAGACTCTCCTCTCCCACCAGAGCCAAAATGCGGTTCGTTGTTGAACGGAAATTGTCCACGCACACGGAGAGACGCTCGCTCGCGAGGGACGTGTCTCGTTCTGCGGCTTGAACTCGGGGTCGCGGCCGGAACTCTCTTTTCGGCGTGTAGACGCCGAGCGCGCATTCGAGCCGAAATCGATGCTGCTCTTGAAAAGGAAAAACGATCGGATCGATATGCATGAGCGGGCACACTGCCTTGTGTGAGGCGAGTACTGGGGGAGGGAGGGAGGGACAGGTACATATGGTTCATATGGAAAAGTTCCGTTCCTAGGAACAGGTTCCTTTTTAAGGAACTTAAGAACGCTTAGGTTCCTTTTTTCAGGAACTTAGGAACGCTTAGGCTCCTTTAATTTTTGTAAAAACTGGAACGGGAACTCGTTATTTTTTTTTGAGGAACTGAAACGGGGATTCATTTTCTGTGTAAAGGGTTCGTTTTACCATAACCTTCAATTTTCTACGAGTGCAAGTGGTTTGCAGTGTTTTTTAGGTGACTTCTTTGAGTAACTTTAGAACGACCAGGTTTGTTTTAATTTCTGTAGGAACTGGAACGGGAACTGGTTCATTTTTTCGAGGAACTGGAACAGGGGTTCTTTTTCTGTATAAAGGGTTCATTTTGCCATAACCTTCAATTTTTTTACGAGTACAAATTTCCGAAGTGTGTCGTCAGCGGATCATTTTTGCATATCAAACAAGAATTGCTAAAGATTTTGATCTGTTGAAAGCTTTTGGTCTGCGTCCGCAAATCTATATTAGTCCTGTAGATTTGTTGCCGCAAATTTGTTTTTAAAATATTTTTTAATCGAAGCAACGGAAAAGTTCTAGGTTCCGTTTTAAAAAGAACTTAGTTTCTGTATATCACGTTCACAAGTTCCTTTTAATTTATGAGGAACTGGATCGGGAACTTGTTCCTTTTCTCATCAGTGGAACGGGAACTGGAACCGGCTCTTTTTCAAAAGGAACGAACCGAACACTGACCGGTTACATATGGACGGGGTCTTGCGTTGTGAATGGAAGGGGGAGGGGTTGAATTTTGGTTTGATGGACAGGGTGTCTACCTCCGGGCGGCGAATCAGGTGCCATGGCGACACGGTGTTCTCGGCTTCGTTTTTCACCGACCCTCCCCACCTCTCCCCATGTCGTCCCTTCTTTCACTGGATTCGGGTGCCGCCCCGTGTCGGGTATTGTCGTTACCAGGCTTGTCCGGGGCTCTGGCATCTTGACCCCCTTTTTCTTATTTTTCAAAGGAATCCCCGGGCATCTCTTGTTGTAGTAGCATGAGGAGCGTATGAAAGAGAGAATATATTTCGCTCGAATCGAATGCTGGTCGTCATCGATCAGTGTTGACACGCAAGACTACCGAGGCATGTTTGTGGATTTCCGCAATTTAAAAGTTCTATAGAAATTGGATAGTTTTAGAATAACAATTCCCAAATAAATTGAATACCTTTTTTAAAAAATAATTTTTAAATTTATTTTTTCTTTCGATCGAATTACCAATCGAATTAATAAGATTCCCGGTGCCTTTTTCCCTAGAAGCTTACAGTATTTCATGTCAAGATGCATTCCAGGTTATGTATGACAGTCGGTGGCGTTCTTATGGTGACGCTCAGTTGGCGCTCCCAGAAATTAGTTTAAAAGTTAAGTCAGTTGACATTTTACAGAGGAATGATTAGAGAATTATTGATTATACTTTTTGGATTATGGCCAATAAAAAAGTTAGCGGTGACAATAGTAACCTGCTGTATCGTACCTGCCACATGACGAAGCGAGCGCCACCTAATGATCAAGCTGAGCGCTCAAAGAGCATAAATGCCAATCAGCTATATCTGATCATTCACAAAAGCAGAGAGAACAATAAACCCATACGTCACATCCCATGCATTATCTCGATTCATCTTAAGTTACTTAATTTTTTTTTCTAATCGGTTTTAGATCTTAGCCATTGAGTTGTGTGCAGTTTTCATTTTTTGGTCCTTCACTGCGTGGCTAATTTTTAATGCCAGTACTTCCTGCACTTCCATCAAACGCATTTTTGATCTATGAATATCTCAATCGAGAAGAAAAAAAAAATATTTTTTTTTCGGGCACATCCTGTCTCTACCATTAAACTTTTTTTTATCAAGCTGAAATCGTAAATAGCAAGAGTGATAAAAAATTGTATTTGGTTGGTTTTCTTCGATGTGCCTGAAGTCAAAATTGATGCGTATCATCCATGCACTTGATTCGGGCATCTTTATTATTTTTTATTGTTGCTACCTCTTTAATCTCTTTTTTTCCCTGCGAAAATAATGATGCGCCATGTGAAGCAATTTGTTTCGTTTCAACTTGCTATCATGACACTTAATTCTGTTCCCCTTGCGAGAGTGGAACATTTTCATCGCATGTTTACCTAAATTAACATCATCCTAACTTAAAATCACCTAATTAACGTGAGCCTGAGCCGGGAGTCGAACATTGGATTTTGTCTGTTATAAGCTTGCTCAAGTCACAACCATTTGAGTTGTGATGTATGATTGTTGAGCGCTGCTTCTTTTGTTGATGGTCGGAAAAACAGGCAATCAAAATGACAGAAAAACAAAAACGTCCGAGTAAGAAGCTATACACTTCGATGTTGAAAAGGGAATATGTCAAAAATATTATTTGGCTCAAGAGCACTTGAGCATTTCTTTTTTAGTTGATTCGATCAATTATTTATTATCAATGGTCGAGTCAAGGTCTTGACACCCACATACAAAATGCTCATCCAAAATGGACGAAGACGGTACAACACAGCAGCATCAGAACATGGGCCAAAAAATGTGCTTGTCCTATTCCTGGGCCAGCAGCTATAATATTCTAGAAGGAAATGCAATTGCTCTTTCTGGCGTGTGCGAAATTGACGCGAGTGACGTAAACACGGCACGTGAAATGAATTTTTTAGTGGGTGACGAGTAACTGACGACGTGCGCACATGCAACCAACCATCGCACACGCTCACTTCATACAGGGTGCATCCACAGCTAAGAATTTGTTTGTGAATCTAATTAACCATCTGGTTGCTGCAGGAGCTGGTCACTGAATGATTTAGTCACTCACCAGGATTTTTTATTTTTTTTTATTGCAAGTGGACTTTCACCAGTAGACATTAGTTTTTTGGGACACGGTCAACCATGAGATAGCCAAATGAGCTAATGATATATACCCCTGTCGAAATGGTCAATCATGCTCTACATGTAATGAATCGTGCTTGAGCGCGGTGCATTTAGTAATTGACTAAATCGGAAATGCCATCTCATAAATTTCACCATTCCTATGTTCTACAATGGTATTCGCCCATCTCAAATGTGCACTAGAATTTCAGATGTGTTGTTGAGAGCTGCGATTGGCTTTGGGCCATGCGATTCAAATGTCTTGAGCACGCTCAGGCATAATGCGCTTCGACGAAGATGCTCTCAAGCATAGTCGGATCGTTCGAGAAATATGTGACGATTTTTTTTGCCATTTCGATTTGATGTTGGCAATCGAATGTGCGTCTAAAATCGAAGCCGGGGTGTCATCGTGAGCTAGCGATCACCATCATCGCCTCATGCTCCACTTTTTTTTCCCGTCAAAGCACATTTTTTCCTATCCAATTGCTATTGGGGCGCGTTTGATTATTTGGCCGCACCCCTAGTCTCTCGTGACTTGAAAAAATACGAGTGCCAAGTTGGCCATCGTTGAAAGGTGAGATGGTAGTCGCCATCCATCAGATGAGAGAACATTATGCTTTCCACAGACTAGCTTTTTTGCTCTAGCACTAGCTCTTGGAAGAGAAAGAGGGCGATTTCGGAGCTCTTAGTCTCGTGCTTTGCAGTGGGCGTTTCTCTTTTTCTCGTGGCTATAAAAAGGAGGCTTTATAAATGAGACTGTCAAGATGAACGCACCCGCAAGAACTTGGCGGCATCCATAAAGATTGACTTCCACCCCAGGATTCTTCCTTTTTGGAATAAGGAATATTGAATAGAATCGATGTGAATATTGGGTGTATTGCAATTATTTCGTGTATCGAATATAATACTTGTAATATATTTCTACATATTTTTCTATATTATTGTAGAAAATATGTTATCTGATGATCTAATCCAAACTGTTGTAATGATAGTAAGGGGACAGAGTTACGGGACAGCGCCGAAGAAAGCGCCAAACTGTTGTGCATAAAGATTGACGTAAAGGCATAAAGATTAAGAATCAATTATTTTATTTTATATTTTTTTTTCAAGAAATATAGACGCAATGCGGGAAAACATTTTTATAAAATTTCCAAAAAATGCAATATTTTCTAATGTTTTTTTTTTGTTTAATTTTCTGTTTCTGTATATCACGTTTTCAAGTTGCTCCCTTTGATAGCATTGAACGATACAAGCTATCAACCATTGCTAATTGCCAACCATCACCCGCTGCCCCCCAACTTGCGTACGATTATTCCGCACTGCAATTAAAAACTGTAGTGCAGTTAATAATTAATAGAATACCAACAATTTTTTTATGATGAGAACTTTCAAGTTTCATTAAGATAAGAACTAGATTTAAATGATTTTGATAACCAGAAGTTTTTCGAGATACCATCTTGTTAATCTGAAAAATTTCGTCTCGATACTCGTCTCGACAAAATAAATGCTGAGACGAAATCCAGAAAGGTCTCGAGAGGAATTACGTAGGAACAAGGGACAATATAGCTCAATATAAAATATTTTTCCCTCGCTGTAGAAACAAATGTTGTACTCTCCCTTTTTTTTAAGGCCAGCACAGACTTCACCGAGTCTATTTCTTTAGACGCCAAGACACTCCTTCGTTCTGAAATATACGTTTGGCCGGTTTACTAGGTTTGACCGGATTCAAGTTTCATTCTACACCCGCCCAATTGCCACGCCCCCCTTTCCCCCAGTGCTGCATTCCTGATAAATATCTGTTCTCCATGATAGAAATATTCCCCTACCACCCACACAAATTCATGATAAACAATCCTTGTCTCTCGCACAACCCCGAACAACTGGGTGGTGGGGGCGGGTCACCCATATTTCAGTTTCGGATTCCAGTCCATGTTGACACATGGCTTTGAGTGCGGACATCCCCCTGTGGGATGGAATCCTAGGGACAGTCACTGGGTATGCTGGTGAATAGCAGATTTTCCCTGCTCATGCACTAATACAAGAGTGGACATCCCCCTTAGGGATGGAGTCCTAGTCTCTGAACGTGTGTATGTTGCTGTGTAGCGGATTTATCCCTCCCCCCTTCATGCATTTGTCGCCTACTGATTTTGATGGTCTCTATAGTGACACAAGAGCACCACAAATGTGGATTAAAGGTTTTCGTGAAATCCATGGTGGCATCACGCAATTTTCTCTCTGATTTTTGACTGACAAATATTTAATTATTTGCTTTTTCAGCGAGGGGATAAATTCCCACTACAACCAGATTCAAAACCGCACTAATTTCGATAACATTTGTCAAGATTACAATTCATTTGGTTCGGTGGTTTTGTTTAGGTGTGGTGGTTTTGGATCAGATTTAATTTTTTTATGGGGAAATTCACCTCACTGTAGTGAATATCACTGCAGGAGATTCTGTACCCTTCGTGTTGCTGTGTCAATATATGAAAGGCATATTTTTACCAGTACCCCAGGATCGAATAAACGAAAACCTACGCCCGGAATCGAACCCGGGACCACCCGCTCAGCACTATGTTACCTTACCTACTGAGCTAGACGGATCGTACAAATGGACATGGATGAAACAATGTCTGCCGTTTTTGTCTTACCTTTTTATTCCTGATGATGACTTGAGGTTGGTTCACTAGGATGATGGTCGTTTCGGTTATCCCTGTGGAACGGTACGGGGTGGTCTCGATCGGTATTGGGTGGTCAGTGTACACGTCGGCTTGACATCCCGGCTGAGGTGGCGATTAAGAGGTAGACCGCGATTCACACGAGTAACGTCGGTCAACAAATAAATTGGTTATCACGGCACAGTAGAATTCAGCACGGATCATCCAACGTGATTTTCGCCGAGGCAAGCCGGTCCAAATGCGGCACGAGTTAGCCGATTCGCGGACTGACTAAAAACGCGCGCACTTTTCGTGGCGCGTGAATTGATGGAACGAACTCACATGTATTCCGAACGAGCGTCGGTGCGCGAATGCCGCGCGAGAACAGCGAGAGACCGGCCAATGTCGAAAGTCTCGCAGCTTCCAAATATTCTCTCTCTTTGACGGGAGGAACACACCTCTCTTTTGCGCGCGCTGTCTCGCTCTTCCCTCTCTCTCCAGTCGGCTCCCCCATCACCCTATTCCTTTAGCCTCTACCGCCATGTACCACGCGGCGCACGCGCTTCCAGGGGTCCGATGAGAGACTCGAATCGAGTGGTGGACGTAGTGGTTGGTCAGCGTGGTGTGGTCATTGAGATTTTGGGATTTGTGGGCTGTACGAGAGAGGGATAGCGACGGGACATAGCGTTCTAGCGCCAAACGTTGAATTAGTTTGGGTCATGAGGCATGTTTGCAATTTAGCATTTTCGGCTGTTTATTTCCATGCCTGGAGTCGTTTGTGTCGAAATAACTGCGAGTACAACTCGTCTAGCCCAGTCGGTATTGCAACCGACTGCGGTGCGATCGGTCCCGGGTTCGATTCTTGGCGCGGGATTATCTCGGGGGTACTGGTGAAAATGTGCCCCTCACATATTGTCTAAGCAACACGATGGGTACTGAATCTCCTGTAGTGATATGGTTGTTAAAAAACCAATTGTTCATGAATACTTTTATGAATACTTTCATGAATAATTTTATTTCTTATGTTGTATTACGTCTTGATCAGAAGCATTTTCGTAGCGCTCAGTGGATATGGTCACAGTCTACTGAGCGTGTGGTCCCGGGTTCGATTCCCGACGCAGGCTTTCGTTTATTCGATCCTGTGGTACTGGAATGTGCCCCTCATATATTGCCATATTTTCTAATAAATTCAATAATCTCCTGTAGTGCAGCTGGAAATAAAAATAGAAAAAGATGCTGGAATATTGATATGGTTGCGTGATTAAATTGTCGAATGCAGGTGGCGCTACCAACGCAGTATCTCTGTACAAAAGTAGTGTTGGATAGGAACGGAACGAAAAAGTTTCGTTCCTAGGAACTGGTTCTCTTTTTGAGGAACTTAGGAACGTCTAGATTCCTTTTAATTTTTGTAGCAACTGGAACTGGTTCCTTTTAATTTCTATAGGAACTGTACGGGAACTAGTTCCTTTTAATTTATGTAGGAACTGGAACGGGAACAGTTTTTGTTTCTTCCAAAGGAACGAACCCAACACTGTACAAAAGTTTCCACCAGGAGACGACCTTCCGTGTGTGGCCTCCAACATCCAACACTTGGTCGCGTCCTTTCTCTCTAATTGCGTGGCTGTGTGCTTGCTTGCATTGGATGATGCCGCCTTCTCTTCTTCTTCAGTCTGTCCTCAGTCGACGCAGCGGAGATCATGATTATAGGGGGGAAGATGACGCTTATTACGCATTTCGCGTATAGCGCCCCAGAATATACAATTACCAGACAGACACGCGGTCACCATCACGTCGGAATGCCTTTGTCCGGTGTGATGATGCCCGAGTTGAAGCATCGTGACAGCATCAGGAGTTAGAAGATGCTTACAACCCTCCTCACTGGTAATTGTAGGAGCGCTGTGGTATTAGTGTGACATATGCAAAAGTTAATATTGTACACTATAAGAAAGTCTATTTTCGGACTTCCTTTTATACCTCCTTCATGATGTGTAGCTGGGCGGCCGAGTTGTTGGTTTTTAAACACATGGATAATGATTTACCCCAAGCTCTTTCCCTATTTCCTTGTGGCCTGTTTCTGTATAGCTCATTTTATGAGTCCCTTTATTTAAAAATAGATATTAAATGCTTGGCTTTCAATTTGTTTTAACTTTTAAATTCTTGACATGGCGAGTTTCAATTTTAATTGGAATTAATGATTGACCGTGTTCTTTTGAAAGTGGTAGCGATTCATCAATGGATAGTGGAATCTTGATCTTATAAAAATGTCATTGCTACTAATTTATGATCCGTCTAGCTCAGTGGGTGTCTAGTCAGTCTAGCTTAACAGACTGCTGGGCGAGTGATCCCGGGTTCGATTCCCGGTGCAGGTTCTCGTTTATTCGTTATCCTGGTTAGTGGTGCAAATATGCCCTTCACATATTGCCTTGCGGGTTTTTTTTCTCCACCGATGTCCGGTCAATATTTCTGTTGACGTCATCACGTATGTTGATAGTTTCCGTATTCCTTAGCGCTTAGTTCTGCTTTGGTGCAAAAGCTCTGCCTGTGTTCGCGTCTATGATCACGTGCAGTGACAATGATGGATTGACGATCCCAATCTGTTTAGCACAGATCGCACGTGCACAATCACAATGTTTTGGCCATTTGGGGAAAAAAAATAAAAAAAATGGCCGCGTTCCCCGAATCACGTGATGTGGAAAGGCGACGAACCTCAAATAAACAGTGCAATTTTGTTTGACTCATCCATCTGTGACATCCCGTACAAAAATGTCCTATACGATTCTATTCAAAAATCCTATACGACTCTATTGAGAAATCCTATACGACTCGTAT
>JAUJYS010004262.1:0-12160 GCA_033995665.1 Melogona broelemanni | reverse complement strand
TTGCTTTATGCTTGGAGCCCCGCCAGCTCTCGTCGTCATTCATATCTGGTCCTGTCCTGGATTTCTTGTTCTTTTTTTGTATATCTAACATGACGACACTTTACTTGCCGTATATAGGCCTATTTCACGGATGATGTTAAGGCCCATGCTTGTGATCATTCGTGGTAGGTTTTTCGTAGGTATTCGTGGTAGGTTCCCTGAAGTCACCAGTTGTCGGGGGATCGAGGGTCGGGGTCCGGAGGCGACACGAAGGACTTAACAACATATTAGTCATGATATTAGTCTTGGGATAGGGCGCGTTTTCAAATAGTGTGTTTCTACGACGCTAGGAGCGCAGTCGAATCTATCAATCTCCCGCCATACAAAACAACCCGTTTCTCTTGAACAAAATGGCTGACTACAAGAAGAGTTCTGTGATTCGGCTTCTTTAAAATAATTTTGTTTTAGAGATAACATTGATTTTGCGCGAAATTGGAAAACTCGAATGAACTTGTAGTGGATTTGTCAGTGACTTGATCAAAAGGACCAACGCTGAAAGGCCGTTGTGAAAGACTGTAATCTTACTGACGACTAGGCCTAACGTTACTTGCACCAATGGAAATCTCTTTGAAACTGAAGGTACATAATATTTGAAAGCATAATGATTACTTGTGCACAACTCTGTATTTCCTTGGATATTGGTGATCTAGATGTGACCAGAAATGACATAAATTATTCACCAAGAAATTAATTTTTAGTAAGAACAGTCAGTGCTCAGTGCAGAGCGCCACTATGACAATGAGATTGACTGTTTTGGGGGCACAAGTCCAATAGGCCTAAATGTTATAGAGCAGCTGCACCTGCATCTGTGTGGTCTTCAGCCTCATTTTGGATCCATATTGCGGTTTTATCAGATGATCTTCAGTCTAGTGCATTTGCAGCAGAGTGGCTCATTACAGGTGCCAAACATACAATGCATTCCACATTTGTTATTTGCAAGATACTGTGTATTACTTCAATGCCTTGTATGGTAGGTATATTGCGTATAGACACATAGTTGCTATACATGTTGGCATTGTACAGCGAAGGTATTTCCATTAATTGTTCCTGCAGCCAGATGACAAAAGCCTTTTGTTAACATTATCAATAAGAATTAACCCAAAAGGAACAGAAATTTGTTTTCCAGTAAAGTACCAAGTATGATATAGCAATTCGTATACAGCTTTGTTCACTGACCTTGAAGGTCTTGAAGACCTTTCCTGTGATTACTCGTATGTGGTGCATTCATGGTTTGTTCACTAGTTTCGAAACTTTCACTGCGACAGATGCCACGTTTGGTGTTTCCTGTTGAGATGCATTTGACACAACCAACAAACCAGCGTTCCACTTCCGCCTTTTCATCTGTGGTTTTCCACTTGAGTGGTAAACTTCATCAGCATCATTTCTGCAATGTTGTACTATAGAAACTATCAATCATGGTCATCAGGTCATTGCAAGTGACGATACAAGTGTAACTGATTTGACAATACCTAATGAGTGTTTGAAACGTTTTCAAACAGGACTCCGCGCGTATGTACTTTCGACGGTTGATGTCCATTGCAGGTTGCAAAATACTGTGTCAGTGATTTTACCACATCAAATATATGATAATGGTAATTTTGGCTTATAGAAAAGGTGTACAGGTATAGTATGTCGGTATAAGATATATTTAGGTAGCAATACAACAATATGAATAGCCAATTGCATCGTCTGTTACACTTGTGCTTTAAATGTCCTTGTACAGTGCGTGATGCAATCAGTGTCTCATCATCTTCTGGGCAGCTTGCTACTAACGAGTACCGATGTAATGAGTACACCAAAATACCATTAACATCACCATTCAATAAAGTTATTTTCAGGATTTTCTTCGATCGGTAAATATGTAAGGTTAATTTCAGTCTGAGTATGTTTCTATGGTAATTAATTTCATCACTAATTATTTTATAAGGACCAATCGTTGGTTTGTTTGAAAATGAATGATTGATAAAATTATTTCGTCATACTTCAATGAATTTTAAGACTGGGATAATTTAAAAAAAAAATCAGATTTGTACAAGTTAAAAAATTAATTCACAAACTAATTATCAGACTGAAATATTTAAAATCTCTAAATTAGACTGACTTTTGTCTTTCTTTCGCAGCCAATATCTAATCCACTTTGCACACCGACGATTAAAAATCTAACCTTAAAAAGATGCTTTATCCACGACCATTGAGGACACTTAATAAATAAGTCTGATAATACAGTTAATTGATCAAAACTAATAATTGCACGGTTTTGTCGACAATTTTATTACTCCTTTTATAACAAAATTAAGACAGTGTGACGACGCTGTATGTTGCGTTGGTCTATCTTCTTGAATCGAATCGACTTCCGCGTAAGCATAATCTTAGAGTCCCACAACGAAGTGGCGAGGTCACTTCGTTGTGGGGACCCTATGATTATGCTAACGCGAAGCCATCCTCAATGGTTGTGACATCCATCTTTTTAATTTAAGTTTTATCGAAAACGGCTCCTAACCCCTCCTACTACAGGTTAAAATCCGTCTCAATCGAAGATAATTTTTATCCTCTTTTTTTTTTTTTTTTTTTTCTACCTCCGTAGCCCGTGGACGTGTGCACGCCAACATGTCGCCTGGGCCGCAAGTCCGCGTTTAAAAAACCCATGGTGCCCTGCGTCATGTGCGACCGCTGGCACCATTTCGAGTGCGTGGGCTTCGAGGTGGGCACGCCCAGCTCGGTGCGGGGCCTCTACCTGTGTCCCGTCTGCGTGGACAAGCTGCGGATCAAGGAAAAGCGGCTGGCCGCGCTGGAGGACACGTTGGCCAGCTTCCATGCCGAGTTCGTCCTGCTGCGGGGCCTGTGGGAGAGAAGCGTGCGGCCGCCGACTCCCTCGTCCGCTATACTCGGTGCAGCGTACGTGGCGCTGGTGCAGGAGAACGCCGAGCTCAAGCTGCGGCTGGGGGAACGGCTGCTCGTCGACGATTCTGGAAGCAAGGCAAGTGGGGGCCGTTTTTATTGTAGCGAATGATTCCTAGTTTTTTTATTCACCAGCTAGACAAACGCCCCGGCTTCGCCCGGGATAAGGGAAGACGGAATTTTTTTCATAAATTAGTAATTGTTTTCCAAAAATGTTATTCATTTTTAAAAACTTTCTATTAAGATGACTTCGCATCCATTCCAATTAATTTTGTTGAAAAATTAGGGTTTTTAATATTAAAAACTTTATATAGAAAGTTTTTATCAGAAAAACAAAGTTTTTGCATTTACTTGTTTTAGAATTTAAGTTTAAAAATTCACCCGCAAATTAAAAAAAACCCAGCAAATAGTCCAAAGTAAAGTAAAAACAAAGCACTATTTAATTGCCCCAAAAAAAAAAAAAATTGAAAGTGTGTTCCGGGAATTGTTGAACCCACTATGGTTAACTACCGGAAGCACATCCGAAGTTAATGCAGTGCGCGAACGGAAACGTTGGCGAGCATTTATTGACCAGGGGTCGGCAACGGCTCGATGGCACTTAACAACTAAGTTGTTCAATAAAATAATGGTGAAAACCAGGACAAGACTGGGGATAACGGGCGACGTGAGTTGGCGAGACTTTTGAAACTAAGTTGTTCGTTGGCATTAAGCTGCCTGATATATGCCGACAGCAGATATGCACAGCATTGACTCACCACAGTTGTGTTCCTTTTAACTTCTAATCTATTATTTTCATTATTTTCTGTCAAAATGTACAGATTGAAAACGGTGTACTATCGTCGAAGAAATCCTCGAATCCCGGATACTCTCTAGCCGATAAAGGTTGGTTGCGTTACCGTACACCATTCACACGGACAAAAAATATGTTTCGATTGATTGATCCATGAGTTTGTTTTCAATTTGTTCATTGGGTTGACTTTCGCACAAACACGATTTTGGTCCTGGCGAGCATCATCTCTTGATACACATTGAAAATATCTAATATTTCGTTACGGACAGTGTTCATTTTTGGACATCGAAAGCTGTTGCCAAATGTTACATCCTATTTTCTTACACCGGGGCGCACGTCTCACTTCCCGCAGCCAAGAAGAACCAAACGAAACTGAACGTGGCTAACCGAGCACTAAACAGCGAGGGCGAGAGCGGCAGCGAGCTGGAGGAAGGAGCGTCGCCGCACAAGCCGAGCCCGCAGCGCCACCGCGCGCCCAACAACACGGGTCCCTTCAAGTGCAAGCTGTGCGACCAGCGCTACAATTCCATCAACAGCGTGTACCGTCACACCAAACGGGCGCACAGATCACCGCAGAGCAAGTACCGTTTCGAGTGTCAACAGTGCCACCTGCGGTTCGTGCTGCGCGTCAACTACGACAAGCATCTGGAGAAGCACGCCCGGCGTAAGGAGAAGGCCCTGGTGTCGGCAGGCGACTGCTACCGACGTCAGTATCTGACCAAGGGCCCCGACCGGAAGTTAACGGCGGCGACGGAGGACACGGCGCGGTGCGAGACGTGTGGGCAGGTGTTCCTGCAGCGAAGCGCCATGCTGAAGCACGTCGAGGTCAAACACTCGGGTGGCGGCGGCGTGGAGGGTCAGGGTTTGGCCGAGGAATCGGGGAATGCCGGTCTCGGACTTCTGGTTCCGAAGATTGAGCCGGCAGACACGCCGACCGAAGACAACGAGCAAGTTGGTGAGTCAATTAAAAAAAAACACGTGAATACGTTTATAAAATTGCTTAAATGAGAGACTGAAAAACCTTTAGAGATGGATGTGTCGTCATATTTTTAACGGATATTACACTCAACATCACATCCCCATCTACCCGTAGATGTTCTTTACCCATTCACCTCAATCTCTCACTTTCGCTGACAAACGATGGTGTGCACTACAAATTCATGAAACTATTTTTTTCTTATGTGTATTCCGTTGTGCAATTCTTCTCAAATATAATGCTCAAATTATTCACCATTACAATTTTTTCATCCCAATTCGTTTAACCAGCTGTTTAAATAACTTTGTCGTTGCACACATTTCACCTTAAAATCTTTCTCCTTCCCTTCTCAAGCTACCAACGAACCAGCATCGAGCGTTCCAACGGCCACGAAGGACGCTATCGGCCGGACGGTCTACTCGTGTGGCATCTGCAGTAGCAGCTACTACTCCCGACGCAAGGTCGACCTCCACCTCTTCAAGGTTCACGACGGTCCCAGCCCATTCTCCTGCCTGCGCTGCGCCAAGACCTTCGCCTCGGAGAAGGCTCTGGAATACCACCGCAACCACCACGAGAACGAAACTTATCCCTGCACCAAGTGCAAAATCAACTACGTGCTGAACGCTCATCTCAAACTGCACAACATGTACGGTTGCGGGATCAACAAGATACCGACCGGAACCAAGCCGGTCAAAGTTCATGTTCCCGATTGTCAGTTCTGCGGGAAGTCGTTCGTGCAGATGTGGCGTCGGACTGGTCACGTGAAGTCTTGTCGTTTTCGGAATAAGGGCGTGATTGTTCCTAGTGCCGGGGAGAAGGAAGAGGTGGCGCTGCCGTTGGTGCCCGTTGTTGATACGGAACAGCCGGACGGGACGCTGAACGAGACGCCGAAGGAAACGGAAGGCAAAGATGAGAAACGGTTTCCTAACCTCATGATATCGCCGTCGGCAGCCAATAGTGACAAGTCCGTGGAGAGCGACCACTTTCTGTACTGCCACGAGTGTGACGAGACATTTTTGGGGGAGTGCACGAAGCATCCGTTGCAGCGGGTGCACGACTCTGAGGTGAGAAAAATTGAATTGAAAGTATATGAGGTTCCGGTATATTCCTGAGAAAAATTGACTGATATTGTATTCGAGGTTCCGGTATATTCCTGGTAAAAATTGAAAGCTATTGTTTATGAGATTCCGGAATATTTACAAAGAGCATTCGATCCGTCTAGCCCAGTCGGTATTGCAACAGACTTGACAGTTTATTTGACCCATAGGTACTGGTAAAAATGTGCCCCCTACATATTGTCACAGTGACACGAAGGGTACATAATCTCCTGTAGTACTGACCAGGAAAAAGTGTTTTTCCAAAAAAGAGTGTTTATTGCGTTTCAAACCACAGAGGAGCTTTTATCATTTTGATTTCTAATAGTTGGAAAAAAATTCTAAAAAAAAAGCTCTTGGAAGAATTTTTTAGTGATCTGTAAAGGTTGTCGGTAATTGTGAATTGAATTTCATTAAGATCCATTAAGCCGTTCTTTTTTTTTTTAAAAAATGATTTCGGAAACTGGTTGAGCGCCGGTAATATATAGTTCGTGTTTCCAAACCGGTCCAAGTTGTTAAAACAGCGAATAATGAGGCACCTAATCGGCAGGAAGTTTATTATAATACACCTTGATTGTGTTCCCCTGCAGGTGGCACCCAACGACAGTTGCCGCGCCTACAACAGTATCCCCTCCGGCCTGTCCATCGCCAAGTCCTTCATCGTGGGCGCCGGCCTGGGCGTATGGGCCGACACGGCCATTCCCAAAGGCATCGTATTTGGCCCGTACCAGGGCATCGTCACCTGCGACGTGGCCGACACCGTCAAGAGCGACTACTGCTGGCAGGTGCCGCAGACGCTCACCCCCTCCTTCTACGTGGACGGGCGCGACATCGCCACCTCCAACTGGATGCGCTTCATCAACTGCGCGGATAACGACGAGCAGCAGAACCTGACCGCCTTCCAGTTCAAGGGTCATATCTACTACCGGACGATCAAACCGGTGCAGGCCAGTAATGAGCTACTGGTGTGGTACGGGGAGGAGTACGCCAAGGTGCTGGGACTGGCCGAGAAGGATAAGGAGGAGAGTGGTAGCAGCAGCAGCGAAGACGAAAAAGGTAGACGATAACACCAATTGAGCGTTGTCTTGCAGGCGGGGAGTATTGCTAGATAGGGAGTTGGCTGGATTGCTATCTGGCATGTTACTAAAGATAGGTGCCAAATGCCATTTCATTTTGACGAGTAAAATTATGTTCCTATAAGCCCGCGTTTCCCAAACTGTGCTCCGCGGAGCCAGTAGGGTTCCGTGGCCATTTTCCAGGGGCTCCGTGGCTACTCCTGGAAAATAAAATAAATAATAAAACGCCATTAACTAGTATGACATGGGGCCCCGCCATTAAACTTGGTGACCTCTAAGGTATTAAAAATGGCTCCACGAGTCAAAAAGTTTGGGAAACACTGCTATTGGCGATATTATTACAATTACAATCTCTACGCGCAAACAGTACCTTATGAGGGACCTATGGCAGGGATAAAATTACCAGTTCAATACTAGACACACTAGTTCTAATATCCTCCACTGTAGCGATCGACTACAACTATAACATCTCATTGGTTTCATGTTTTCCCAGAGCCAGCAAAGGAAACCACTGCCATCGACCCTCCACTGGTGAACGGCGACGTCCTCGATGTGCCATCACGCCACGAATGCTCCCGTTGCAGCTTCGTCACCTCCGATCCGACCGAATACGCGAGCCACCTCGAGTCCCACAGCCACAACAGACCCTCCTCAAAACAAGGCAGCAGTAGCCGATCGGAAAGTCGCGCCTCAAAACACAGCAGCAGCCGATCGGAAAGTCCCGCCTCGAAACACGGCAGCAGCCGATCGGAAAGTCCCGCTTCAGTGGGAACGGCCCCCGCTGTTACCGATAAGATTCGGACGAGTCGCCCGCCATCGCCAAACGCGAACTCTGACACCGCCACCAAGCGCGGTTCCGACGTCGTGCCGCCCGTCGTCACGCCCCCCTGCAAGCGGTTACGGTTGATGCCCGAACGGCAGAGTAAGAGCGAACTGTCTGACGGGGACGATGAGGATGAGGATGGCAACGAGTCGGGGGGTACGGACAGATCGCGGCGGTCGTCGCTGTCGGCGCCGGCGGATGAAACCGCGCCGAGGAATTTTGCGTGTCGGGTTTGCGATCAGCGGTTCGCCAAGTTGTCGCACGTGCGCCTTCACGCTCGCCAGCACGCGCAGGGCAAGCGCGACCAGTATCGACACCGTTGTCCTAACTGCCTCATGCGCTTCGATAAAAAGGAGAAGTTGACCGTCCACATTCAACGGGAGCATGACCTCCACTCCGACAGCAGCGACGATGAGTAAGTGTTTTTTTTTATTTAAATCGATTTCGTTGTAAGAATTTTTGCCGACGTATATTGTTGCTGTGGGAGCCTGCGAATTCTTCCCCAATTATCATCATTATTAATCATTTATTGTAATTTATTACCAGTTGAATTTGAAAGTTTTTTCTGTTTACTGATTGTTCATAGTGGACTCGTATTTTTTTTATTTTTTCATATTTTTTTGGTTGTTTAAATTTTTTAGTTCTTTATTTTTAGTCCATCGTGTTTTTTTAGGCTATCATATTTTTTTAATAGTTCAAGCACGACGTAACTATAAAATAAAGATAAAGTACATTTATCGTATTCCTCGAATCAAAGTTCACAGATTCAGTTATTTGATTGATTATTTCATACTGTTAATAAATCCATGTACTACCGAAAGCTATTTTCCCCGTTTTTAAAAAATTAAATTTCGCGAAGATTAACTAATTTTTTTTTACTACACCAAACGATTCATTTCTCGAGCGTTGCCAAATTTTCAGTTATAACTATGTCCGAATCGCCGTAGCTCAGTCTGTATTGCAACCGACTGTGGTGCGGCGGTCCAGATTTCGATTCCCGACGCGAGCTATCGTTTATTCAATTCCGGAGTACTGATGAAAATGTGTCCCTCAGACATTGCTATAGCAACACGAATTTCCTATATATGATTGACAAAAAATACCAGAAAATCGTTATTTTTAATATTTTTGTTTTTGTTTTTTTGTGATTCCAACGACGAATTTCTTGTTTTATTTATGATTTTTCCAACTCCCTTTTTGTTCCCTGTAGCAACGTTTTCGACCAATCCGTTCATGAAAAAGTGTGGAATGTAGCAGAGCGAAGCACCAGTCGGGACGGTTCGGGAAAAATTAAAATTTTCCTGACATCGTCAGATTCAGGCAAAAGTGACAGAAAAAGTCCCTCCAGCCCTTTCCCTCCCAGGTCTCGCATTTTCTCCCATTTTTTTATCTCCTATTTTATACAATTTGACCATCAGTTTACCAAGTTTACTCAACAACTGGATCAACGTGTCTGCCGTTATGCAGTTAGTCAACGCTTTTTCGCGCATGTCATCAAGTACACGTTCTCGAAGGCCTTGATTGATTGTGAATACGTCATAAATAGATTGTTCTCATATTTATTGAGTTCATATCAATCTTTGTTCGTGTCCCAGTTTCAATATTTTAAGTGGTCGATAAATTCGAAGATCTCTCTTTAAAAATTTTGTCTTCTGCACTAATTTTTTAATCATTTTTTTTTTCTTTTCCATTTGCTATTATAGCGAGGCTGCGGAAAATAAACGGAAGAAATGCTCGTCCGCGATTTACTCTTCTGACAGCGAGTCCGATCCTCCAGAACATTCCAATAAGAAGGTAGGATTTTATTTCTTCATTTAAATTGAAAAATACGATTTAGCCGACTGGGCTATTCTTGCTGCACTTCCATGCCCTTCCTTCCTTGACGACCGCCATCTTTTTTCCCTGCTATTGTTTTCCAGCCAGGCGACAGCTTACAACGGTTGCTTGATCGATTGGAGATGGAGGAAGAGGTCAACCGGAGCAGCAGTGACGACGAAGGCGACAACGAGTTGGACACGGGCAGAAAGCGCTCCAGAAGCGGAAGCGAATGCGGCTCGACGAACAGTCGCGAGGCGGCCGATCGATGCAGTCCGCACCCGACCAGCGGGGAGGAATCTGCCAGCGACGACGACCGAAGATCCGTCAAATCCGCTCGATCCAATTCAAACTCCAACGTCGATCGAGGATCCGTCAAATCCTCTCGGTCCAATTCTAACTCCAACGTCGATGTGTCGTCAGTCGCGTCGCCTGTATCTCCGTCGCGTGACGACGATAAAATGAACACGGAACCCGATCGCTCGAGTTTGTCCGGCGAGGTGGCCGAACTCTCGGACGAGCCGCCAGAGGAAGACGCGGCAGCACGGCCTTCCGAGGCGGACACAGTAGTAATGGACGTCGATCACGATTTAGCCGATGTTAGCGCGTGTTGTGCCGATGGAGATGACGTGCCCCACGCCAGTGATAGTGTCGTGAGCGGGGACGGCGAGAAAACGGTTTCGGAAGCACGGACGTCGTTTATCATCCCTTCTTAGTGTGTTTTTGATTGTGGCGCTCTCTATACATTTTTTTTACTCGCGAGTACCTGGGCGTGTTGAGACCTCGCGTCTTCGCTGGCAACACTGGACGTTTCTTGACGGAACGAGTCTTGAGTGAAACGAGAAATGACTGCTTTGATATTGCTAGTTGTTCGACTAGACACTTACTTATTGTCATCATTCATGAAATTTTTTCAAACACATTTTTTTTAAATAATTTGTTGACTAAAGAAAAAAAAAATGCATGTGGGTAAGTGTTTCTTGTTGAACAACTCGCAATATCAAATCAGTCATTTCTAGATAATGATCTATGGAATTTTGGTATTCCAAACAATTGATTATGTGAGAAAGAAGACTTTTCCTTTTCATTCTCTACTCGACGTGCTTTTTTGAACCTATTTTTTTAGTCTTGAGTCTTGGCAACACGAAATAGTGTCTGATCTCATCAAGCGTGGCGCATTTTTAAAATTAATTTTTAATGGCTTTTTTGACGAAGGGTTCCAGTTGAAACGTGAGGTTGCTGAGAAATTATTTTATTTTTCTCATTGAAACGAGACACCTAGACCACATCGTAGACAGTGATGATTCTGAAGAGCAGCACGGTTTTTATGAGCTTAATAGCTCATAAAAACCGTGCTGCATTAGTCCTGAATCATGGAATAACATAAAGTGGCAACAGACGAATATTTAAACCAGCGATACTAGTGGAAATTTGTCTATTCGTTTGTTTGGTTTTAAGAAATCGACTGCGTATTGATTTGCTGAAATATGTTGGTTTTTTCAATGGTGGGTTACGTGTTAGGCATGCATTCGTATGATTGCACGGTAATGATCTGTGGAATTTTGGTATTCCAAACATTTGATTACGTGGGAAAAGAAAACTCTTCCTTTTCATTCTCAAAACATTTCTCAAAAGAGGCTGCATGCGCAAATGAATTCAATTAAAATTATGTTTGCTCGAATGCAAGCCAAGTTGAAGCTGAGTTTTCATCTCTTCTTTTGGATTGGTCTCAATACATAAATGGTGCCAAATTAAGCGCGAAAGCACATGCACACATAGCTAATTGTGTGAAAAGAAATGAACAATCAACGAATAATATTTTTGCTAGCTATTTTTTTACGTAATGCTCTCTGAAGATAATTCTCCTATAGTTTATTGGTTTCTTCTATTTTAATTATTATTGATTGTTTGACAAAAAGTGAGGGTTAATACCTAGTTCGTTTTTAATTGGGCAAGTTTAGTTTTTATTAAAAGAAATAAGTTTTTTTATGATATTAAAAGCAAAACTTATTTATTCGAGCACTTTCCAATTGGAACCTCAGGAAGTCTTTTGAATATTATAAGTAACATATTTTATTATTGTTATTGTTCCAAATTCGTATGATCTAATTTTATGCTCGCCTCGTTTTTTATACTCTCAATCAGTAAAAGCCTCTTGTTATATCATCACTGTCTTCTCAAATTGCATGCGCTTGAAATCCTACTTGGTGTAAGTCAGCAAAATTTTATTATTAAAACGCGTTCATCAATGTTGTTTTTTTAAATCTCAAGATCAGCAATGGTTTTTTTTTATCGCTGATGTGTTCATTCGTTGATGTGTTCGCTCAAGTGTTCACTCGACGTTAAACTGAAACATTTTTACAAATGCAAAATTTAATTTTCTGAAAGCAAATTTAAAAAAAGCTAAAAATAGTAGCGAGTTTTTAAAATTAGTTTCTTTATATTAATTACTAGCTTTAAGTCCGGCTTCGCCCGGTTGTGTATTGCGCCATGCGTACCTTCTGTCTTTTGTTGCATTATTTTTGACACACTTTGATATATTTGCAGATAAAGTGGTTTTTTTTTAAATAATTTAGTTTAATTTGTGGATGCTGTTACACACGGGCAGACATTTTTTTATTTGAATTTAAACTGTTTGCACGTGCCCTA
>JAUJYS010004261.1:0-12161 GCA_033995665.1 Melogona broelemanni | reverse complement strand
GGACCGTAGGCTCATGAGCCATCGGTTAGTACGCTTCCCAGCAGCGGGATTACAGGAACGCGCCACCGCTCCCAGCAATTTCACGAAATTCACGAAAACAAACATTTAATTTTTTTTCAAACGTTGACCTAGTTTTTTCTTACAATTTCTACTTCTTAACTTTTTTCTATTTTTGATTTTCCCTGAATAAAATTCATTTCCCTGACGTTCCAGGTGAGTATGCATTCTAGTGTAGAATCGAAACAAATTTAATCATTATAAATGAATGGAAAATATGTTAGAAAGATGGAAAAACAGTTAGAAAGATTTGTTAGCTGATTGGGGAATCATTGGGGAAAATAAATATGTAGAATCTGACGATCACCTCGTTGCGAACGCGCTCAATCATTTTCGGATCGACGTTGGCCAATCTCGGATCGTCACCATATTCGCTCGCCGCTTCGTTGGGAACCCGGACGGTGCTGAAATGGACAAATGAACATTGTAAAATAATTGCCAGCGGTTCGCGAGTCGAACGTTAAAGGATGAACCAAATCGGTGACAATTACGATTCCGAGCCTTTGCGGTCGACCATAGGAGACACGAAGGCACGATGTAGAATGCTGGAAGAGTTGTAGCTGCCTCGTCTCGGGCCATTGTTAGAGCAACTCGATTCCGCGCCGCCGCTGCTGCCTCTAGGGTAGTTCGATAGGTTCTTGGCGTTTTCGCTGGCCTGCTAAAATTAAAATAACGCGTTCAAAACTGGTGCTTAAAATATTTTTGGCAAGAGGCAGTTTTTTTATTGACAATCACTGTAGTGAATCGCTCTACAAGAGTTGTACCCCTCGCGTTGCTATGACGATATGTGAGGAACACATTTTCGACAGAAACTCGGGATCGAATAACGAGAGCCCGCGCCGAGAATCGAACCAGGGACAGTCGCAAGATCGACTGGGCTACGACGAGTCGTTTAAAATATTCAAAGCATCATTTTAGATACCCAATACAAAGGCAATGAATAAGCGCTGGATCGATTCCTGGCGCGGGCTTTCATTTATTCCATCAAGATAACCTGATAAATACATGCCATTCAGATATTGCCACAGAAACACGGAGGGTACAGAATCTCCAGTAGTTGCTCCAGTACAGTAAAAAATATTCCAAGTGAGAAACTGAATGAAAATATACCAGCAAGTCACTGGCCGTTTGGAAGGCGCTTCCAGGCCCAGGCCCATCCTTGCTTCGTTTGCAATCGTCCTCCAGCGGAGGCCGCGATCCCCCCTTGCGTTTGAAGCCACCTCCTTTCCGCCGCGGAGCCCTCTCTTCCTCCTCCTCAATCCGTTTGGTGGGGCCACGGCTGGCCTCGGCGGGTTGGTGATAGCTGGGCGGTGGCGGCAGCTGGTGGCTCCTCGGGTCCCGAAACCTATCACCGATACCGATCGAACCACCACCACCAGATGACGATCGGTCGGCGTACGATGACTGAGCAGTCGTCACTTTGTTGTTCGGACCGTTGGACGATGATGACGATTCTCGGTTCACGTTTGACCGATCAGGCGATAGTGGCACGTCGAAAAAGCCGGCGTTTCCGTTAGTTCTCGCGGCGGTTCCGAGGGTCCGCATGAACTCAGATTCCTTGGCGTCGTCCGTGGCTTGTTTCTAGCAGACAATCAAGATCACCAATTTATTCGGCAGCACACTAACCATTCAAATTGAAAATATTTTGTTTATAGTCATTGCAAGTAGCTGCAAAAGCGAAATATAAAATATTAATCAACGATGATGTGGCGTACCCGCTGCTGCAGAAATTCCTGGATGACAGGAACGGAAGAGAGATTCTTGGGATCCAACGACGAGCTCCACTTTGAAACGTCTGCATTTTGAAACAAAAAGAAAAATGTTGGTGTGATTGACGAACCCGAGAAAGTGACTCAAGTTAGGAGCTCAAATTAAATATATTTTTTAAAAAGCAGAAAACGGTTGACAAAAGACTAACCAGATTTTTTAAATCGACACAAATGCAGCACTTCGGCGGAATAGTTGTCCGTGCCTAATTTCACATTGAAAAAAAAAAATTATCACATCTTGAGTTTCCGAGCAGGTGATACGTCAGTTCATACAGAAATACGGCGTCACAATTGCAGCTTACCATCTTTGTCCTGCATCAATGTGGCGTATATTTTTCCGTAGTCGCGAAGTAGGGATGCTGCGGCTTCAGACGACAGCCTATTTAAAAAATAGATCTGAGCATTATTAAAAAATAATCACAATAAATGGACGATGATGGTAAGTCCTACTATAGAACAATTTTAAATTTAGATTTCCAACATTATTACTTTTTTTTTTATATTTGTGTTTTACGTTAGCACTTTCCAAAAAAATGCTGGAACTTTACAAAAAAAATTTTAAGTTTAAAGACATGGAAATTGTGAAACAATTGGCGCCTGAATTGAAATTTGAACAATTTTTCGGAATTTAAGTTATCAGGTGAATTACAAAGTACATGAAGAACATCGTGCGCAGTGACAAGTGGCTAAGAAGATGACATATGAAACTTGCAATTTTGTTTGTTGCGAGATGGAGATTTGCTGCATAAGACTCCGCAAACAATCCACCTGCAGATGCTTGTTGTCCACGTTTTTGTCGCTGTTCATTTCGAAATACCGTCTCTGCCATTGCTGCAGCTGGACATCGTCTATTTCTGAGAAGCTGTTCTCGGCCATTTCCACCGCTGGTCGGATCAACAATTCAACATTTTACGTTAAAAGCATAGATGAGCACTTATATATGAGCATTGTAAAACTATTGACACTAGAACTATGTATGGTACGTAAATATGAAATAGGTCCCAGGCAACGGCCGTAACCTCACCTGAACTCCCCTATTTGTGTCGTTATACGGAAACTTTACGGTTATGCCAAAATTGTCATTGCCTAGATTTTGAATACACCTCGACAAGACAATTCTGAAATAATACAAGTCCCAAGATAGGCCCTAGCCGACAAATTTTCTTTTAAAAAAATGGAAATCAAATTAATAAAATGTTGTCAAAGTACAGCGGAAATCCCGCCATTTTCGAAACAAAGAAAAACCGGAACCGGATGACGTCGATTCAGCACTGCTTATTAAACCGGCCGTGAACATTGCTTTTAATGCGTCATACAAATCTGATAAAAAATGTGTTTTGATTTTCGTCGTTGCATCAGCACACATGGTTAAACATGCGAATTTGACGGCGAAAAACACATATTGACACTTTTTTAATCAAAATCTGACAAAATGAATGACATGAACAAAGTAAAGGAACAATATACGACCAAATATCCGGTGAGAAATTATTTACGGTTTTATAGGACTCGACCTATAGCTAGCTATCATTTAAAGGGGCGTGTAGTCGTATTGCCACACATAAGTAGTCGACGGTGGTGTATTCATTTAATATTGTCCGCTATTTACTTGACAAGCTCAGAACTAGCGGTGCAGTAACAGGCTGATGCCACATTTGTAAACAATCGATTACGTGTAACATGCATGTGTGGCAGCACGACCACGCACCTGGTTCAGCAACCGTGGCTGTGACGGTGATATTAGTCGAAATTGCGAAATCGACTCGACAACAACTGGAATACGTTCCTTACCTTGACTGTATTTTGTCTCCCGACTTAATTTAATAAATTTATCTTTTAACAGGGATTTGGATCATACACGGAATGCATGACCCGCGCTCTTCTCACAGGCGTGGCAACATTTGCTTTGAGTAAGTTGATGCCTTTGTTGATCTAGTTGCAATAAATAATGAAAAGCTCTATCCTTTCGCAAGAAACATAACCTAGCTGTACATGTCGGGGCATAAAATAGTTTTATTGAAATATTTTACACCACTATTCCAGCAATGTGCTCGCACAAAATACATTTAAAAAAATTAAAATCGCTGCGGAAATGTTACGATAACCAAAATCAAGTAACCCATTTAATTTATCATCCCATTCTTTGGTTCATTTCAGCCTTGACACTATTTGTTGATACCTTGTCTAAGAATGTCGAAATTCCTCTCTAGGACATGGTGCAATGGTCAATCTGTTGTCAGATCATATTTATAACATTCATCACATTTCCTTTTCTTTTTGGCAGCATTTTCCGGCACCTATTTTGCCCAATACTTGCTGCAGACTAGATTGCCTCACAACCCAAAGACGAGGCTCATCTTGCCGTCCCTGCTCGCCTGCGTCACGTCTTGGGTGGTCACCGCCCGGCGCACCAAAAACTGCCAACTGGCTTGGATGGCCAACGAAAGCAAGCACACGTATTTGACTGGACTGGATAGCGAGCCTTCAAATGGAAAGATGTGAAGCCCAATTCATAATTTATTATTTTAGTCTTTTTACTGTTGAAACATCGATGCAGTGTGCGGACGCAACTTCGACTTTAAATTGAATAAAGTGTTAAATATAAATTTGACAAGGAATCATACTGGAGCGTTATCAACGATGTGTATGAAACTTCTATAATTTTGGAGAAAAAATGTAGACATGTGAGTGAAGCCAGCCATAATTTGGGCTCTTTGCTGAAATTAGATACGCTCGCCCATAATATTTGTAGAGACTGCAACCATTAAGAAAATTGTAGAGAATTTGGATAAGAGATAAACATATGTATACTATTTATAGGTTGTTATATTTTATAACTGTTTTTTTTTTCATTTGTTGAAACGTACGTTAAAATTATTTTAATTTCAGTACAATAAAAATATTAAAAACAAGAATATGTGTAACATTTTTTGGTTATTGATTCAAATAAAGAGTATGTTCCCGCCATGCCGTATGAGGGCGCCATGCGTCAAAAGCATTTTCTTACCTGTGTTTCAGATTTTGGGCTAGTGGCCCATTTTAGTAGAGGGTGTTAGTCCAAGTTCGATGGCCATCGCTTGAGGCTTAAATCATCTTTGTGGGGAAGGGAATTTCCCCGCTACGAAACTATTTAAATTGACTATTTCTTTGAATGAAAACGTGTTTAAAATGTTACGGGCATCCAATTTGTCATTAGTAAGGAGCGGCCGCGAAGTGCTGGACGTCATCAAGTGCGCCATGCCCATGCCTCTGCAACTGCAGAGCGTGCGGCTGAGAAAGGAGCCCAAACGTAAACCCTTTTTTCTGGGCACGGCCAGATCCAAACTGTTTCGCTTTCCCGTCCACAAACCCTACGCTCCCGGCGAGCATGAAGAACTCAAGAAGTTGTTTAACGACTACAGACACGATATGAAGTCGATTATGTAAGTTCAAAGCATCTGTGTAATAATACCAACTGGCGGCGCATGGGCAACCATCTTGTCGTGCCCCCACCCCTCGTCCATTTATTCTTTGATTACTCGACTTTGTTCGATGGTCTGGTATGTCACATCTACCAACTTGCTAATACCCAATGAAGTATTCGAGTGAACAAATCTTTTCTACATTGTTTCACTTTTGTAGCAATTACTTCAAGGAGGAGTTTGCCAAAACGTCAGACACCAGCGTGGCTGCAGCCAAACTACAAAAGGCAGAGGAAGAGAACCACACTTGTCTCATGGAGGAAAATCGACTGGAAAATGAACGAATCGTCAAGATGAGGTTCGCAATGTCTCAAATAAAATTTGGCAATTAGTGAGTGGCTGTCTTAAGCTACGTACTGTAAAATTTCAATTTCAATTGCTCAGCGAGTTGTCAATCGTTAAATTCAATTTAGTTTGTCCGTAAAATCAGTGCAGTAGAAGCACTGTTCTGTTGAATAATATGTGAAAGAGGACACCAAGTTTAACTTTTAATTTGGTGGAAAAATTATCACATTGGATAACCTACATTTTCAGGGATGCGCGGTTGACCGAAGAGTTAAAGGTCAAGCGGGAAACCCTGCTAGAGAAAATAATGAAACACGAGGAAGAACAGCGGCTGAGAATCCAGAAAGCAGATGAACTTGTCAGACAAGAAATGGTAAAGACAGTTCCCATTTAAAGATTGCATTTTTGACGTTGTCAACGACCGAACAAGGTTCCGATCATTTGCCTAAAAGTTCACGCGGATCTGGTTTTTTTAAATCAATTTCAGGAACGTTCCAAATCATTCGTTACGTTGGAAACGCTAAACGACGCAATCGAAAAAGCTCTTGAGACGGAGACGGATTACAATTTTGCCCTGGATCACCAGGGAAACGTATACAAGGGAAGGAGGGCAACCGTACCCCCAGCCTCCAGGTCATGAAAATTGGTTTAGAAAACAAAAGTATATTGACAATTGTAGACGTATTTTTATGTTTGTTTTTATTGCTTGTCTGCGTAATAAAAAATAACAAATAAAGGAACTTGGTGTAGTTATACAAAAGATCATTGCAAGTCAACTGGTATCTGGCCTGCTCACCCTGTACACACATACCACCTATATATTTTTGTGCCAACGCACCCTTGTTTCAAAAATTCGACATTCGCCTTAATCGACGAATCTCTTAAGACCAGATTTTTTTTCTTAAAATTGAGCCACACTTTTGCGCAATTTTGTTTTCGAGCATTTCTGGAAACGTCCTTCATGGACTATGATGTCACGAAAGGCTCGCTATATAACGAGATTCCAAAATTTGGCAAAACGGAAGGGCCCATGATACACGCTAGATCTCTACTAAAATTGTAGCGATCGGTATAAATATTTTTAAAAAATTGACTTAAAATGCCATTGTCAATATCATGATAGAGCAAAAGTTTTAAAAAATGCGTTATTAGAAACGTGTGCCACGAATGCTGCTGCAAGAGGAAAAAGCACGTAAAAAATGGTTTCTCTCTACACTAAATTTATCTAAATATCTGTTTAAAAAGATGCAAACAAGTACAGGATAATAAATACTCATTAAGACACATGGGAAGGCATGGAAATCCTAGAACGTGGCTCCGTGATTGGTCATTTTCGCTTAATCGAGGGAATCACTTCCGTCCACCCAGACGCGGGATTCGAATATGCTATTCCTGGGTTGAAACTAGATTCGTTACACTTTTTTTGTCACCGGAGAGTGAACGATACTAAATCTCTGAATAGCTGGAGCAACTGACCCCATCGAAAGAAACCTAGTTACAACAGTTCGTGAGTCATTAACCAAAACACAATGACTATGATTCGGTCACACCGGAGCGCTTGTGAATTACCAAAAGGAATTTACGTTCACCTACGTTCAAACAACTCCAGTCTTATTTTACATTAAGGCAATGTAATAAAAAGTCTTCACAAATTTACATTCTAAAATGTACAATTTTCGCCTTGTCGAGAGCTCCTTTTGAGGAGAGTTAACTCGAGTTTAGATCGGTGTGCATTATGGTCCGCCCAAACACTGAGATGCAAATGTCGAGCTGCTACCGGACCATGGATAAATCGGTAAATTTCATTTCAATTTCAACACCGGCTTCACACACGTATCCATATAATATCCTCTTTGTGCTATGGGTTCTAAAAAAAACGCACTATTGGATTTGTATAAATTTTATGTCGCCCGCTTCACCATATAGTGTGCGACTCGCGAGAACATTTCCTGCGGAGTCTGACTTGTCCGATTGTCCCGGCGATTGACTATTCACTGCACGATGTAGTCCTTGTAGCCCCACATCGCCTTCAGCTGCTTTCTCAGCGCCTTCACCAAGTCGCTCGGCTGGACTAGGATGGAAATATCTTTTCCGACAGCTTTCAGACGATCCTGAATCTAAACGAGGACAATATTCAAACTTTGAGTCCACGAAAAAACGTTTAAATTGGCGCTGCGCACCGTAAAATCTGGCACCTAGTTATTAAATCATCTGCTCTTCGCCACATTTTGTCATCTCAATTTTGTAACTGTCAAATAAATTGTAAAATAAAATAAAATAATATTTTCGTAACTATTGGCGGGGTACTTCCAACTAAATATATTTAAGTAATTAATTATTTTATTTTATTTAGAAATAATTTATTTGTCGTATCATTCGAATACTCTAACCCGATAAAAAATTTGAAATCGATATACATTATCTAATCTCATTTATGGTGCAGACGCAACTCAAAAGGAGCAAACCAAATTTTTTGTTAAACACCGATCTTTAAAGTACAAACGATTTCAGTGAACATACGACATACTCAGTCAAAAATGTCACACCTAACGAGCCAGATTCTACACATCCAAATGCATCCCCCTCGCCCGTACTCACCTCGTTGTCTTTAAAGAAGAGATTGAGCGGCCGCCCGTTTACCTCAGTGAGCACCCAATTGCACTGGCCATTACCCTCGCACGACTGCGACTGGGGCGGAAGGCCGTGCCGCGCGGCTAGACCGTCAGCCTCCACCTGCACAATCTGATTTGGAGAAGAGAACAGATGACGTTAGTTTGTCAGAGGGGGTCCTGCAATTTTTAACTCTAATCGGATTTAAAAGAGGAAGTGCTTTTTTATTACCTCGGCAGTGTTTCCGTCCCGCACCAGACCCAACGGTTGGCCCTCGTGTTCGCGTTTGATAGCGAGAACCTTGCCGAACGGGATCCGGGCGATTATGAATTCAATCTGTCAAGAAAGACACCGGAAGGAATAATAAGTCAACATTTTTAAGAGCAGTAGTATGTGACGTCTAATACGTCGACAATATATGGTTGGATACATAATTTGAATTAAAACGAAGAGGTAAACATTGTCCTGGGCAGAGCCGAAACAAAAAAATTAATTAAGAGTTCGCCAGACTGCTCGTTTTTCGTTTGGGTACTGTCCCGGACTATCTTAGCCTATTCATTTTTAAGTGTCCAATTAATGTCTTAAATTTGCAAGAAATTTGAGTTCAATTTGAATTTTGCAATCGATATTTGACCAACGACGAAAGATCAGATTTTGTTTAGGTGTCGTTTCACGGAACACTTTTTCAATGTCACGGGAGTTTGAAAATTTGTCGTACATCGTTAATGCTTTTAAATTACGGCAAATGGTAAATTTAAAAAAATATTCCGGAAAAAAAAATAATTTAATCAACGGGTTAATTGCAAAATTAATCACGTAGGCAGAGGCCAGGCAGGGATGTAATGCGAACAGGTCCGGCTCACCTTTGGCAACATTTCATTTTTGATTATCCGATGCGCGTCGCTCTGCGAGCGCACGCTGCGACCGCCGATACTGATGACGCGGTCGCCAATGTGGAAACTGTGGTACAGGAACGGATGCTCGCGCTGCTTCCAGCCGGCAATCCTTGGGACGGCAGGAAAACATAGAATTAGCTCTACTGTTTAATTTATCGAATCTCGAACAGCGCCGGTGATGTTTGCGTAAAGTTAAATTATCTGTAATTTCCAATCAAAATGAATCTATAATTCCTAATCAAAATGAATCTGTAATTGTAAATCAAAATGAATCTGTGATTGTAAATCATAAATAATCTGTAGTTAAAAATAAAAATTTAAAATTCAAAATGAATCTTTTAATTCTAAATCAAAATTAATATGCAATTGTAAATCAAAATTAATATATAATAACAAATCAAGATTAATCTGCAATTATAAATCAAAGTAAGGAAATGTTGGTCGTGCCGCGAACATCACTCACCAGACGGCGCCCAAATAGTCGACCAGGGCGATGGTATTAACGCAGTCCTTGCGCTGCAGATGCAAACGCACGCCCGCCTTGTGGTTCATCTCGTGACACAGATGCAGTACCTGCTTCTCCTTCAGCGTAATAGGCCGATGATTCTCGTCCACGCCTCCCACCCGCTCCCCACCACCACCATCATTCGCGATCGGAGACTGCAGCGTCGGCGCGGAAATCCCATGCCCCGACTGTCCGCCTTCCTCCCCCGCCTCCCCGCGATACGCCCACGCCCCGGTCGCGGCAAACGCCAGCGCGTCGTAGTTATTACTGTTGCCGTCCGTCCGCGTCGACGCGGCCGACGGACGAACCATGACGGCGCGCGGCGGTCGCGATGCCGTCGATCCCAACCGCGGCGGCCGATCAACCTGGGTGATGGTGCCCGGCGGAAGAGTAGGCCGTGGCGGCCCGAAGTAGTTGGGGTTACGGATGCCGCCCAGAATGACGCGATCGGCCGACGGCGAGGCCGGGAGGAAAATAGGCTCGTACACCGAG
This sequence comes from Melogona broelemanni, assembly GCA_033995665.1. Taxonomy (NCBI): domain Eukaryota; kingdom Metazoa; phylum Arthropoda; class Diplopoda; order Chordeumatida; family Chordeumatidae; genus Melogona; species Melogona broelemanni. Next base: position 2,086 of record JAUJYS010004261.1, on the reverse strand, counting down.
TCCAACACCGGCGACCACACCGGCATGGTAGGCGGGGAAGTTGGATTGGCGGGCAAGGAGGTGGGTGAGTGGGCCGTGGGTGGCCCGCGGGCCGAGTGGACCGGGGTGGCCTCGTCGAAGGGAAAGTGAGTGGTGGTAGTGGAAGTGGAACCCGGTGACCACCGGGCCGACAGGTGAGAGGTGGACGATGCTGGTGGGGTGAGGGGCGGTGGCCGCCGGACGTAACTGACCGGTCCGCCGCCCACGCTGGACACACTGGACGGACTGGCAGAGGAGGGTGGGGTGGTAGGGGTGACTGGCTGGCTGCTGTGCCGACTGGACGACACGGTTAAATTACTTCCAGAGCCGCTGAGTTGGAGGGAGAGGGAGGTGCGCAGACGGGCGGTGCCGAACCGTCCCGAGTCGGCCACCGACTGTAGGGAGATGGCGCTGCGGGGCGGCGGAGCGGGGCGCCGGCCCAATGTGGCCGAGCCGGAGACGATGCTGCCGGTGGCGGTGGAGCCGGGCGGGGGCGGCGGCAGGGGGGAGGTGGGGTCGCGGCTTGGCGCCAGGCTCTGGCGGATCTCGGGGCCGCGGGAGTAAACGTTGAAGCGCGGCTGCAGCACGCCTAGCTCGGTGAGCTTGGCCTTGAGTGTGTCCATCCATTCCATCATTTGCTCGCGGGAGGCGGCGGCCAGTTTGATGACGCGACTCTCCATGGTGATGCTGCGAGAAAACGAAGTAAAAGGATAGACACCACATATGATATCGACACATACACCAAAATTTCTCCAGCTGCAGATAACCTTTTTTTTTTGGCGCTGAAGAAAATATCATTGACCGAGATGTTAGCTAGGATTTGTCCACATTGTAATTAATACTGAATATTGAATTTTTTGTATTTTTGACAATTTTATCGATTCAAATTGATTTCTGCCCGTAGCTCGCCTTTACGGAATCAAAATCTATTCATTTGACTCATTACGTGGTCTTGCAAAAAACAAATGGCAATGACAATCAGCATACCTAAATACAAAATCGCTGCCGGCAGCGCCGCTGTCCTGTCCCAGCACGATATTGGGTGAGATGTGCAGGCAGTGCACCAGCGGCACACTGCTGAGCGGCTGGTGGGAGAAGGCGCTGCGCCGGTTCTCGTACAGCTCCAAGAAGGCCTCCACGTCGTCGTGGATGCAAAACACCACCCACATCTTCTCGGGCTTGGGCGGCTTGACGAACGGCGCCACCAGGCGGCGCTCCCCGCCCGACGACAGCTTCTTGAGCCAGCCGTTCTTGTGGATCTCGCGCACCATCACCGGCACGGCCGGCGCCGTGTCGGAGGCCGCGGCCACGCCTGCCGCTTCCGGCGTCTCGGGCGACGGACCGGGGGCCGGGTGCAGGGCACCGGTGACGCTCATGGCGACTGGCGGGCGAACTACTACGCCGTTAGAATGTCTGCACCTGGAATGGGGAGTAAACAAAACGTTGAGGTACGGTTACAGATAGGTGTTCGATGGGGAGAAAGGACACAAAAAAATGAACTCGGTATACTGCGACAAATTAAAGGCAAAGGTTAAATACCACTTCTATTTTGCCCTGAAAAACTAGTCGATGGTGACGCGACACCATCGGATCCCACACGACAATCGTCGTGTTCACCAAACGAATATTAATTTTTTTCAAAACAAAAAATAAAATAACAATATGTTAAAAAATTATTAACATATTATTAGTAATTTGTTTAAAACATTATTAACATATTCTTAGTAATTTGTTTAAAACATTATTAACATATTCTTAGTAATTTGTTTAAAACATTATTAATATTAAATAATAATTTGTTTAAAACATTATTAATATTAAATAATAATTTGTTAAAAAATTATTAATATGCGTTTGGTGAACACGACGACGGTAATGGGGAGTTTGTCAGGGCAAAATAGAAGCGGTAAAAAAAAAAAAAAAATTTAACATTTGCCTTCAATTTTAGATTTAGATTTTAGATTTAGATGAGGTAATTGCCGCGCCGTAGAATTCTGGCAATATGTTTGAAGGTTGCTTATTGGTGGTGATCACAGGTGGGCCGGGTGCGGCCTGCCCGTTGTCGAGA
>JAUJYS010004260.1:0-12161 GCA_033995665.1 Melogona broelemanni | reverse complement strand
GAATCGGCCCAGTTGGAAAGCACTTGTTCATGGCGTCACCAGGAATCGGAAACGACTCGACGGATCATAACAACAACTACTGACAAACCCTGTGAAAATAGCAACTGTGGTAGGCATTAAACTTACATTGTAACTCTTTCACCATTCTAGTGTAACCGGTTCTTCTCCTCCTTGTTACAGATCAACATACAATTTTCCCAACATTAACACTCTCCCTTCAGAATGCGAGCCAACAATCTAATATTAATTTATTTTATACGGTCTTGTATCGTATCGTGCAACAATATGAGTACCCCTCTTCAAATTCTTTATGTCAGACACGAGATGGCGCCACTGACAGCCCGTTTATGAACTGTTGCTTTTGCTTAAAAATGTAAAGTTTAATTAGCTAATGACGTTGCGTTATTTCGACGCGCCGCTGGGCATGTTTCTCGATGACGAAAAAGGCAGTCACGTTTGTTTGTTCCGTTGTGGCGCCAGAGAACGCATTCGTTATTTCGGTGGCTGGTTGCGTCGCGCGTGCGTGTTTGCATTGGTCGCCTAACCAATTTTAAACATAGACAAGCTCATGATACACCGATTCACCACCGCCACAAGCAGCTATAAAAGTGCGACACAATCTTACTCGCTGTCCACACCTTTACGACGTTTTTGTCGGCGGTAGAGTTACCCATTCGGCTCTCAACTTCGTAGCCGCCGACATCGTGGATCTAATGTGCAAGCTACCGATTAGTTGTAAATAATAAATTAAGGCATTCCGGGTTGCTTGAAAGCCGAAACAAATTTTATTCGTAGTTCATATATGATCATGGATTTTTGTGTTCATTGTTTGTCTTCGGTTGCCGGCGCTTTTTTAAGGCGACTAGCGTTCCAATTTTTAATTCCTTTCAAGAAAAGGGATTAACGTTCAATAACTTAACATTGACTATACTGGCAAACGAAGCACTGAATGATGTGACAGTTTTAATCAACTCGGTAGTGAATGCAAAAATACTGCAGCAGCATCTCGAATTGTCATTAGAAAGTTAAAGTTGCCCCGTGTTGCATGGCACAGTGGATCTGCGCATTGCAATTTGCCACGCTGGCACGCTAGCAGTTTCCAAGGAAAATTTAACGCTGCCCCGTGTTGTATGGCAATCACACAGTGCATCTGCGCATTGCTATTTGCCAAGCTTTGGTTTGTTGCAGCTACTTTTTTCTCTAGCAGCAATGGTGAATCATACGCTATCAAAATAAATGGTGATTTGCGCTTAGAATTCTCTACAATTTTATTATCTGATGGTTTATTGGGACACAATCGATTAACAATTACATAATATTTCTTAATTGAGAAAAAACTGATTAAATGTAAATAAAATAAGTGATTTAAAATCCGATGAATTTTAATTTAATTTTAATTTAAAATCCAGGTACAGAGGAAACTAATACACTAGCTTTTGACTGTAACGCCTTCTTCGTCGGTGAATAAAATGAAAAATTTCTTGTGGTTAGACTCTTTAGCATGACTCATCAAAATTTGGAAGTCAAAGGAGGGGGCCCCAAATAAACTAAATTCGCCACCAGTCTTTTGGTCGCCGCTCCGTCTACCTTCTCGTTTGTGGTGGGCCTTGGGAGCGATCGATCTATCATCTAATCCTGTGAGATGCAATCTGCAAGCCAAATGATGATTTCCGAAAAAGTTTGGCGATGAACCTATTGAGTTGACTACGCGGGCGATGCGAGTTTTACAACGTGGTTCTCAATTTTCGTGTCTTCTCTTCAAGGAATGAGATTTTTCAGGACTTCCAATGTGGGTTTCTGGAAAAGAGCGGAGTGGTGATCTGAGTCTGTCGCACCGTACCGCGTGGCGCCCTCTGTCGGGTAGAATTAAGTCTGATCTATCTAGCTCAGTGGGTATGGCAACATACTACTGAACCTTTGGTTCCGGGTTCGATTCTCGGCGTCGTCTCTCGTTTATTCGATCCTGGGATACTGGTGAAATTGTTGTACCCTTCACATATTGCGTAAGCAACACGAAAGGTACATTATTTGGTTTAAATTGTAGATATTTTAGAATTTCTTGGCGCCACTTACATATTTAGGAAACATCATATATATGTTTTAAAATAGCGTTAGAAAATAGCTTAAAATAATACAAAATGTTTCTTTGCAAATTTGCTGAGAATTACAGGAATTGGTTTTGGATAACTATTAAATACTCGTATTTATTAATTTTTCTTCTTGTATTTGGGACCCACCTTTCTTTGTGTGGTTACTAGCCTATTTATCTAGTTTCACTTTTGGTTCAGTGGGTGTCGCTGTGTGAAAATATGGCTAGAGTGGCACCGGCGCCCCCTAGGGTGGTCGCACGTAGAGTTGCCGAAACGTCTTCCCGCATAACTGTTCTCATTATTATATCCTCGTATAGACAGCCTCTATGGAATCGCGTCTCTGCTCGCAGCGCTCATATACACTAGCGAGAGCATCCTTACTCTTCCATGTCTGGTTCCGCAGACTGGCGTTCGTGGTTACCTGGAATCAGTTGACGGTAGCGCCGCTGGTGGTAAATAAAGGTAGCACAGGAGCGCGATGTTTCCCAGACATGTGTGTATTTCATTTTGAACGTGCGAATATATGCGACAGAAACAAATGTTTATTGTCATATACTCGTGTTCGTGGAAAAAAAATGTTTTTCTTAATGTTAACCAATTAGAATTATTACATCTGTATTCGCTTTATTCAATTAAAAATGTGCTCGAATATGATCGACAAATTTATTAGTAGGAGAAATTAGTTATTTAAGCCTTTCAATTTGTAACGTATAAGTGCATGGTACTTTCAACAAGTTATATATTAAGTAGTAAGTTAGTAGGACGTTACCAAGCAATTATTTTTTAGTTGAACTAGTGTAGCGTTTTTCCATAATGAAAAAATGCGTTATTGTATACGTTACGTACGCGCATTCTGAATTGTCGAGAAAATGCAACGTCGAAGCAATTATACAATCAAATAATAATAATACGCCAATTATACAATCAATAAATCACAATTGTTATGCGCACAGTTTGTTTTAATGCAATCGAATTTATAGTACGGTAACTTAATTTATATGGTTTAATTTATTATTCAAATAATTTCATTTTTAGTGCCAGACGTGACACGAAATTAATTAAAACAATTACTTCATTTCGTTTACCCAAGAGCCTATTTGTTTGCTTCGACGTTGCATGTTCTCGACTATTTCGTTCTCATATCTAAAGAAGGCCAATAAACATAAATGGTAGATGCTAGTGCCGCTGCTTGACGGCGACTCGAGCAGAAAAGATCCTCTGTTTAGGACCACATGTGTCGTGATGTCCTGATTGATCCATTGTTAGTCGCCCGCCGGTTTCATTTAATCAAGCCACCGCATCACGCGACAGACTCTTCATTCGCGCGTCTCACAAAAGGCAAGTCCGGCAGAATATAGCAAGATTGAGAGAAGGAAGGCGCGAACACTTTCAGTTTGATGTCGTCGTCGCCGCCGTACGTTCTGGGCGGCGCTGCAGGTCTCGAGTCGGTGATCCAGGCGCGTGCTCAGTGTGATGAGATCCGAATTGAAGGCCGGTTTCCATTCCACATTGAACAGATCGGAATCAAAGTGCCATTGGAGATAGACGGATAGCAAACCAACGGATGAATAACGATATGGCAATTGAACTCTACGTACGTGTATGTGAGCCGTATATATTTTTGAAGCGTTTCAAAATATTTACTTAGACTAATTAAGTTGTTTAGACATTTAAAACGCATCCATTAACCACTAAATGGGGCGCATTTAGTTAATTAGCAGTCGACGACAAGTTTCGCTTCTGTCGTCGATATTAGCACTGAGGCTGACTATTTAACCGCTAGGAGCGCTGGGAACAAATGATTGTCTATAAAATGAAAACTATCGAAAGTACCGGTTACCACCATTTAGGACTGATGCGCCTTGTCACTAAGTGATGCGAATTTTGCTATTTTGCAGTTTTCGGCACATTGTGCATTTTGCCGTTTCTATCAGATAGTTCATCAGCGATTGTTTTGGCACTACTACCGGTACTAGTACAAATGCAATTGTTCGATGTAACTCCACCAGGCTGTGATATTTTCAAGACTCTGATCTTTTTTTCAAGGCTTATAAGATTCTGATATAATCTTTCTCAAAGCTTTTTCTAGACTCTGATATTTTCTTTAACCTCTTATACAAGACTGATATTTTCTATAAACTCGTAGCGTGTTGTGGCAGCCGGGTCTGTCAGCTTGAGGACCAGCTCGTTCCGTTGAGTCACCTTGTGCTAGGGACGCGTGCGCCTATGACGCACCGGGCCAGGGCTTGATGAGAGAGCCCGAAAGTTAATCTTGCGCGTGAGGCGCGCTTAAATGGGATTTAATTTCCTCGAACTCTGGGTCATCTGGGGGCGTCTCTCTCTCAATTCGCTCGCCGCGTCTGTCTACGTACGTCGTCTCGTGGCCTCATGTCGAATGGCAACGGCAGATGGACTCCCAGCGATGATTTTGAATAAATTGGGGGCCCGCCCATATCTGACAACAATCATTTATCAGTGAAACTCTTGTGATTGCTAACTAGGGGTCTTAGACAAGCTACTCAATTTTAGGTTGGTGGCATGAAATCATTATTGTACGATCTGTATAGCTAAGTGCGGTGCGGGCGGTCCCGTGGTTTTCCCTGAGTTCGATTCCCGGCGCAGGCTCTCGTTTATTCTATCCTGGGGTACTGATGAAAACGTGCTCCTCACATATTGCCTAAGCAACACGAGGGGTACAGAATCCTCTGTATATTCTCTGTATTGAGAGGAATTTCCTAAAATATATATATTCGATCGGATACCGTATGTCATATACACGCGATATCGCTAAATTGCGCTATTATTTTTTTTAACATTATTACTATTTCCTGAGATACTGTGCCAAAGTATGAATGGTTATTGTGCCCCTCGTGTTGCCCCTCTCCCTTCCCCCAATGTCTAAAGAGCGAATTTTCTCCAATACATTAAATAGCAAGAGATCGTGCGGGAATCGAACCCTGGACCGTCGTGCCAAAGTTGATTGCAATGTCTACTGGGCTGCGATAAGGTGTGCTGGCCTGGCACCTGTGATGTTGTTTTCCTATTGCCGCCGAAAAGTAATCACATCTCTGTTTTCGGTAAACGTCTTGGTGGTTCTACAAATTTTTGTTCACGCCGATGGACTTATCCCTGCTCGCCTATCCACCCGCCCACCTTCCACCGGTAAGCTATCGTTTCTCGAGGATGGGCGGCTATTACGTCGACGCTGGTATTTTCCAAATCCCTCTAATATATTGGCTCACAAGTGTCCTTCCAATAGAACAGCAGCATCGCCATTGATCCGCGAGCTCTTCCCATTGAGGTTCACCCTCTCTCACAAGGAGGACAAGATTATGCTAATATCACGTGTGTTTGTTTAGCTCCTCTGGCGACACTCTGCTCGCCTCACGGAAATAGCAAGTGGGCAAATTAGAGCAATAGACGCGCGTACGCAAATTATAGCAGCACACGCTTAACAAACTGCTTCTACTTGTAGAGCATTTATTAGGATTGGCGTAAGGTATTGCTGAATCATCGTGATATTTTTACGATGTTTGGCATATAATGTTATACGATGTTATTACAATTGCAAAATATACCCTCAAGCAGCTCCTTCGGAGGACACTATGACGGGGAACTAAAGACCATTTAAGAACGAATATGCTGTTGTCCTATTTTAACAAACTCTGGAGCTGAGACTTTGTAAGAGTGTTCCACACCCGAGGAAATAGGAACTCGATTATTAGTCGTCAAACTTACGATGTAGCTCATTCATCATTCATGTGGGCTCCTTTCTTATCCTACCTATTAGAAGCTTTACAGGCATTTTCACAAACTTTAACATCACACTCTCCTTTTAGGATGCAAACAAACAATCTAAGATTGATATTTTTCTACGGTCTTCTAACGATTCCCACCCCAAAATTATTATTATTTTTTTTTTTTTTTTTTTTTTTAATTGATTGAAAAGATATTGATACAATGTCTGTCACACTGTCAATATTTGTTATACCTTTACGATGTTGTTGTTCAACATTGTGAGGAATATTTATCGATAAATGAATCATCTGTTTACTAGCCTGCAAATCAGGAAAGTTACGATAGAATTCAATGGAGATCCAATCGTGGAAAAGCGGCAGCCTGTCCCAGTACTTTCCGTACACGAGAAACGGCCTCTCGGTACGATAGAGGCAAATTTTGATGAGCTCTTATTTTTTCGCAACCATTTTTTCTGTCTCTCCTTTATCGTCTCTTCAGTGGATCGCAGTTTGTTTAGCGGTATCGTTTCAATACAGAGTGTGTGAACTCGGAGACGGTTTCATTAGCAGTGGCATTTATCGGCGGCGGAACTCTTTGGTTTACCATTTATTCTTTTTTTTTTGTTTCTTGCATTACTACTTGTGCGCGCTTGCATGACTTAACTGATCAGCGTCAATATCTGTTCCGAGCCTCCTGACAGGTCGGCAGGCCTGATCCTATTGGATAGGAATGAGCTTCCGCTATTAGTCGGTAGCATTGCATACCTTCATGGAATCTTGCCGTTTGGTGGCGCCAGATAGACTTCGAAAAACAATAATTCTTCATCATTCTTCTATCAACTGCTTGTATATTAATTATGTTTTTATTTTTTATTAGCTTTTATTTGCGACTAATTTTTAGTCGATTAATATCTTCAAAAATATAAATTATCAAAGACAGGCGTTTCATGATAGCGTAAGATTCGACACATTAAGGTGACAAAAATTGAATATTTCTGGGTCCGCCGCAGTTTATGTTGTTATAAATATTTTTTTTTATGTTCCGCAACGCAGCGGTACTTTTGCGTTTGTTCCTCAATATAAATTACGGTTATACGATGGTGGTGTATAAAACACACTCAGTGACAGGTGTAGAATTAATTGAGAAAAACTGATTAAAAGTAAATAAAATCAGCGATTTTAAAGTCCGATAGTAAGACACTTTTAATCTGTCAGGTACAGAGGAGGTACAGAGGTCCTCTGTACCTGATGGATTAAAAGTGTATTACTGTCGGGCTTTAAAATCGCTGATTTTAATTACGTTTAATCACTTTTTCTCAATTAAATTATGGTTAGTAGATGGTGTCATAATATTAATAGGTATTTCACAGAAACCGTATAAGTTCTTTAATAATGAAGAAATGAGTTAGTATAACATTTTCACTAAAAAATATCAAAATCGTTTATGCAAATAAAATAATCAGTTTCTTTGAGCAGTGCGGAACTTTGAGCAGGGGGTGTATTCAGAATCGCTAAATACTTTGATCCGCCAAATAACATGGAATTTCATATCCCCAGAATTTAATTTCCGTTCATCGTCATCGTCAGGAGCGGGCCTAGTTAGATCGACGGTGATCGAGTGAGAGGCTATACACCCCCGGTCCCTATCAGTGCTGTATCGGTGCGTGCCTGTACGCGAGCCCCGCCGCCTACGCACGTCAAACAAAAAAAGTAGGTGGCACCAAATTGGTCGGAACCTTTTCTTTCCATAAATTATTCAGAAGGCTGACTTCCATATACGTGGAACCCCAAATCGCGTTACCGTTTTTCATATGCGAGCGTGACGGGGAGAAAACACACGGCCGTCTGATCCTGACGCACGTTTTATCCTCCGGAGACCCTATCTGTTACAATGCAGAATTTAATGGCATTTCCTGAATTTCTAATATATTGACTCTCGATTATATGTGTAACCGAATTTGATGAACTGGGACAATTATCACAAAGTCTTGCACATTTTGTTATTTTATTTGTTTATTTTATTTTAGATTTCTAATCACTGCAATTAATCATCTTCATCTTCAGGAGACTACTGTATCCTTCCTGTTGCTTCGTAAATGTAGTAGGCTGTAATTGTCGCAGCTAAAGGTCTACCATTGTATTGGTGGATCGTTGAATTGGTTTTTACCAATTCACTGCCACGAGCGCTGGAGACCCTTTCTAGACGATATCCCAAAAAAGCTTTCGATTTCATCTACAATTCTTGTATCATCAATACGTCAGATGATAGAGCGTCACATTTTGGTGAGGGGATCCCAGGCTCTATTCCCGGGTCTGGCTCTCGTTTATTCGATCCCGAAGTGCTGGTGAAAATATGCTCTTCCTTTTAATGCTCAAACATTTACGGGGGTACACAATTCTCTGTAGTGATATATTTCTGTAGACATTGATGCAGTGATGCCACATGACAGGTATGTCAAATTAAAAAAAGAAAATTAACTATAAAACGGCAACGACCCATTTTAATTTATTGAAGAGCCACCATAGGGTACCATTGACGGACATTGAAAAATAAAGCTTCGATAAGCCATTTTAGATGGCGCTACGGTCTCAGTGGTATTCAGGTTTGAGATATGCGCTGCATGTTTGCCAATATGTGTGAGCAACCCGAGCGACAGGCGCTGCGTGGGTATATGCACGGCGTGTCAGAAATATATATATGGTACAATAGTCACGTGTGTGACAGTGCTGCCACCTATCTGCAATCGCTAATCTGATCTGGACCCCGTGCCTGCATATACGTCTGTACCTGGCGTCAGGAAAAGAGACGAGTCGGCCGTTCGACTCCTTTCAATCAAATGCTAACCCAATTTATACCTCAAGGCGCTCAGGGTACTTTTGCTCTCGAGATGAGAAGAAATTCTCTTACTTACATTGGTCTTGTTTCGTCTAGATGAGCTTCGAATACTGTCTCTTATCGATGGTCTGAATCCTGTCTGATGTGGAATTGAAACCCAAAGCTTCATCTTCACCACACAAAATCAAACTGTTGTGTTTTGCCTGATGCCAGCCCTCTTCCCTTCTTCTCAACTGTTGCATTCTGGAAACCCAAAGATATGTATGGATGTGTAGTCGCCCTCAACAGCATTATCCAGTAATATAAAGCATGTCTCGCATAAAAAAAAATATTTTTTTTCATTTCATAAACTACTGTTACCGACGTCATTTTTGTCTCTAGCAAAAATCTGTTTCTGGTTTCTATCGTGCTCTAGTTCTTTAGTGGTATCGCTGTCTGAGCCGCTTTTGCCCCGGCCTCGCTGCGTCGCTTTCTTTGTGCCAGCAGTGATTGCCCCACCTCGGGGGCAGCAGTTTCGACGACGGCTCATGGCGAGAGAGATGGTGGCGGTGGTTGAAGCGTGTTTCGCTTACTTACGACATTGGAGACGCGGTTGACGTTATTTATTTTGCCCCAACGCGCTTTTCGCGCTCGGGCACTTCCGTTCGCTGTGCGAAAACGTATCGCTCGTCATGGCTACACTGTCCATTGACCAATCTGCATTTGTCGAATCTTTCTTCCTCTTCCAATGTCTCCTACAGTTTTCATAAAACTTCAAACTATTTAACTTATCTGCCAATGACCGACAAAATAGGTTAAATTTAGGAAGCGCGTACCTAAACGTATCCTATGCGTTACGGAATATCGGTGGCACACAAATCCAGGCTTAGGGGCTTAAACGACATATTTTATAACAAAAGATGGTGTTTCCTAACCCCCTTTCGATCGACATATTTTAGATGAGGAAGATATAATTTTTTTCATTATTCGGTTGCCAAGGTGATTTTTGCGCCATCTGGTAACCCATAACCGCCAGACTTCCATTATCTAACAAACGGAAAATCCTGGAATCGAACCTAGCACGTTCTTCCCCTTACTTTTTATAATTATTATTGTTCAATGTTCAAAATTTATGATATTCTTTACCCCTCTAATCGTCTCGAAAGAACATTTGTAGATGGCACATTTTCACCAGTACCTCGAAATCGAATCACGAAAGCCCGAGCCGGAAATTGAACCCGGGATCGCCAAACACACGGAATAAGCTCGACCGCCGAACTACAGTAACCGAACCTTGCACGACTCGGTGAAGACATTGTTACCCGAGTGGTGGCGCCACTAGATACATACACATCTTAACGACGATCAAAATTTCGATCTCGCCCAGACGCGATAGGGTGGGGTGATGCGTAAGGTGTGGAGTTGATATCGTTGATGACGACGAGGACGACGAAGGGAGGATTGGTAGTGGGTGGTGGGGTGGGAGATGTTGCTCTCCGCGGGAGATATTTTCGGAAGAGATGTGTGGAGTAGATGGGCGGAGGGGAGGCCCGTGGTGGTGGGGACTGAGGGTGGCGTTTCGACTGGCGTAGGTGACGCGTAAGTTTTGTGCATTATTTTTGAACGGGTTTTACCCACCCGCGGCGATGCATGATTTTTCGTAGTCGCTTGCAGTCTGGTGGCGTAATGCCTCAACGATCGCGGTGGAAAAACCGCGAGCGATAGTGGCGAACCCGGTGGCGGCCATCGACATTTACGGTTACTCTACTACGTGAGCCGTCATTGGACTTTTAAGGTGAGCGATACGAGACGTGAGGGGAATGGAAAATTGCGCGCGATAAATAAACCCGAGATTAAAGTTCTACGAACTTTGAAAATCAGAAATAGCTCTTAAAATGAAACAGCGTGTCAAATGTGTCCAAGAAGTGCTGTTTAATAAATAATACGCCTATTTTATTGGCGACGAAAATATCAAAGAAATTCGATAAAGTGTTACAGGATCGTCAATAAATTGCCGTGTATTCATAAATATTAAAATTATATCCTATTGGTGCCACTCGATATCATCTTATCTCTTTTTTGCAGTTTGGGTAGCATGAAGCACTCAATTTGTTAAAAAATACACCCGATATTCCAATACAAGTTTTCTAATTACATGCTATACGTACAAACTATCAGGAAAATAAAAGAGCGGCACATTTAAGCACGCTTTTATAGTTATGAACTTGAATATTAAAATGGTTACCTGCCAATTACATCTACTACGTATCTGATTATTTGTTTATCTACCGCATTGCCCAATTAAATGCCATGCCATGAGCTGACTACAGGAGATCGCTGCCCCCGGTTACAGGCAATCACACAATACTCGCGTGCACTGCAGGATAACCTATCTCTCCTTCTTTCTCTATTGCGCACTGTTTATGCGTCGAGCATGCTGCTTGTTGTAAAAGGTATAGGAGAAAATTCAGAACAAATTTCTCATCAACGGGAAAAGGTGTTTCGTAGAGTTGGCAACTGAATGTCACGAAAGCGCCAAGTAATATCGAGACTTAATACAATATACTTTACAATAACAATGCTAGACTTTGCCTTTTGACGAAATGCAATCATTTCTGGCACTGAATGGATTTTTTTTCTTTATTTTTCTCAGAAAGCCAGTTCAATTTTATTCCGGAAAGGATGTTTCGGCGCCGTGCGAGCTTTCGTAGGAGGATTTTATATTTGGTGACGAAAAGCTCTGCCTTTTTGTTGTCTCCAGTGAAGGGTGGGTGGCGAAGAGAAAAAAAGCGCCAAGTTCCGACGTTACCTTAGCCGTAGCTTGGCGTTGTTTGTTATGACGTAATCTGGGGGAGAAGGGAAAAAATGGGTCTTGCAAACCGTCCCACATGTTCGCGCACGACGACGTTATAGCTCCCCGTTACCCCATCTGCCCCAATTGATGTCACCGACGTGTATTCTGTCTCTATCCAAAAGATTTTCCCTGGGAGGACTTGAGTAAATGTACAAAAATCGCTTCGTTCCTAAAGACAGATTCATTACCGGGGGGGGGTGGCTGGCCGGATTTTCTGGCATGGCGGAGACTCATCGTGCACGCTTAATTTAAATACTCGTACGCGACCTTAAATCACGACCTTAATAGGCGTTCGCAAATTTTAACGTGGGCGTTCTTTATGACTTTTTAGTCTTACCTGTCGCCGCAATTAAGCTATTGCTAAGTTAAATAATAAACCACAGGAGTAAAAATTCAAATAAAATTTGAAAATGTTTCTATGTTGAATTATTTAGGAGCAACTACATCTGTAACTACATTTATATTAAGTTATCCCCTCAAAATAGGACATTCATAAGTAATTGTATTAATTAAAGTGTTGGTGCGGCCCCCGTGGTACAGTGGCTATAGTCAAAGACTACTAAGCGGGTAGTCCCGGGTTCGATTCCAGGCAGAAGCAGTCGTTTCGACGAGCTGCGGTACTGGTGTCACCCCTGTGCTTCCATTAGGGAGTCCAGAGCTCAGGG
>JAUJYS010004259.1:0-12164 GCA_033995665.1 Melogona broelemanni | reverse complement strand
CAGTAAGAAAAAGTTGCCGTATCCTCGTTCTTCATGGTCAAGAATTTTTATTTCTTCGAGTTTCTTTTCGAGTTACTTTTCCTACAAGAATTTGTGCACACAAAATGGCGGAAAGTCTTTTTATGCAAATATTAATTCACCTTGCGCCTAGTGCCAAGTTGTTTTTTGATTTATCGTGTTTTCATTTCCGAAAGCGGTTATCGCACCAGAAACCCCTGATATCCCTCGCAAAGTTACAACACACACACGCTTGTATCTATTTTGGCTTATATTGGCTAAGGTAAACTCGTGATTTGCCTCCAGTCATGTTGCTCTTGTGTCGTACGTGTAGCTTTTTTCGGCTCTTTTATCGGTTTTGCGCGAATAGAAATTGTTGTGGGGGCGCAGACCGAAACCTCGCGCTATGGCAGTATTTAGAAAATAATTTCCGAAAGTCGATTAGGGGAAAGAAAAATCCTATTGATAACGCGGGCGCCAATCGGTGCTTCAAAAAGTTAGAAGCCAAGAGGCAAGTGGTGTTATAGAGGATGCAGGTGAACAGCCACCCCAACACAGCTTTGCTGTTAGATTCCACACGAAAAGAACTCGTGCTGACCGGAGACGGGGATAAATCAGAAAGTAATTATACTGACGTTGCTACTAATTTCCACCTTTTTGCGCCGCATTCCTCTCTCTCTGATCGCGTCTAATTATAGACCAGCGTGGCCTATGAGTTGTTGCCCATCACATCGACAACCATATTTGCTTTTGTATAGTTTCGGTTCTTGACTTTTGTCTGTGGTTGGTGGACACGACGTTAATATTCAGAAAACGTTTGGCGATAAATGAAAAAGATGAACACGCCACGTAACACTCGTTTATCCTCCTGATACCTCCGTCAAAGCAATTTTTTGATCGAGTATGCTGAAGATATTTTTTTTTTCACTGTAACAAATATCACTGCAGGAAATTCTGTGCTCCTCTTGTTGCTTAGGAAATGTGTGAGGGGCACAGGTGTACTCCGGGATCTAACGGACACTAAGTTAAAAAATTCTCATATCTCATTTTGTCATTTCTCATGTTGTCATTTTCCTTCGATTTCTCATTTTAGGTTTCTAATTTTTGGTTTATCATTTTTGGTTTCTCATTTATGGTTTTTCATTTTTGGTTTCTCATTTTTGGTCTTTCAATTATGGTTCCTCATTTCTATTTTCTCATTCTCATTTTAAAATTTATATTTTACAATGTGCACATTTGTATTATTCCGAGGAAAACAGCTTGTTATACCGATAAATAAGTAGTCTCATTTTTGCGATCCAATCGCAGATCATTCGTTATTAGTACATTAAAAAACAAGCAACTTTCGAAATATCGATATTGCACAGAATGCTCGTAATGATGATTACGATACCAACTAATTCAAGTGTTTTACATTTTCAAACTATTTTGCTCTAATTTAAGACAATTATGTCATTCTACTTAGCTGGGTGTAAAAAAGTTTTTTTCCGCCTGTAAGTAGATCGCATGCATTGTCTCATCTTATAAATTGGACAACATGGAATTAATGAGCTCTCGCGACGTTAAAAAAGCTATCACGAGCTCGCAAGAAGGCGCAGACTTTTAATGCGTTTAGGGAATACAATTTGTCTATTTTTTTTTGTTGTTCTAGCGCGGGGGAACTTGGGTTAAAAGCCTGACGTCGTAATTTAAACCGTACGACACCGTGGCGTACACGTATCCCGTTCATAGATGAAGGCCATTGAATTTACACTTTTAGGAAAACGCCATTACTTTTAATACACTGTACGCGGCCCGCCCTCTATCTCTCTCTCTCTCTCTCTCTCTCTCTCTCTCTCTCTCCAGCGTCTGGATAATCAACATATTACCCTCATAAATGGTGATTATTAATCTCTCAAGGGGTTGACTCGACTACAGCTCCCGGCATTGCACGCTCTTTTTTGCGAGACCAATTTGAAGTACGACTTTGGTGCGCGTACAGCGCAGCCCCAGACTATCTTATGCTCTTATTAGTCCTCGTCACGGACTCCGTTACGCCGAATAGAATCAACCCTTTGTGCCTAAGTTTCTCAAAACAGGAACCATTTTCTAGGAACAGAAACCTAGGCGTTCTCAAGTTCCTCAACTAAAAAAAAAAGCCAGTTCCCGTTCCAGTTACTTAAAAATTAAAAAAACCTATGCGCTCCCAATTTCTTCAAAATAGAAAACAGTTCCTAGGAACGGAACTTTTGCGTTCCTTTCCTACCTGGTTTGACTCGTTCCTACCTAACACCTCGACCCAATCTAATAGCGCGCATACACGATATGAGCTAATATACGCCTATTTAATGTGCGCGGGGTAAGCCTAATGCGAGCTCGCGTATTCGGGTCCATCTCCATGCCGCGAAATTGAGGGTTGCCTTCGTGCATACAGATCTCTCTCTCTCATTCTCATTATCATTACTGTTATTATCTCTCGTGACTGGAAGGGACGATGTGTTTGCCCTACCGGTACTTGCAGCCATTTTTTTTTCTTCTTCTCCTGTACATCGTCACCCCCTCTCCACTTCACCCCCCCCCCATTTTGAAACGCCTCCTTCTTTCACCCTCCCAATTTTTAATTATGTCAAACATGTCCTTCGCGAGTTTAACTGTAATGTATGAACGGTTGATGGCTGGCTTCTTCGCTCGACTCGTGTCTAATGGGCCACACACACACACACCACCACGCAAGACGGTTGTAGAGAGAGAGAGAGAGAGAGAGAGAGAGAGAGAGGAGGGCGCCTTCATTAAGGAAAAACACGTAATAATGTGTCCCGCCAAGTCAGAGTTATATGGGACGAGTATAAACAGCCGTTCGCCATTACAACCAACTCCTTCTGCCAGTTAAGCTGGTTCTGGGACTATGGAACGTGTTTGTGTGGGACATTCCAGTAGCATGTCGGCCGCACAATTTCATTTAGGATGTCCGCTATGTGTACAGGGTCAATTCAAATTTAGAGGTGCGGTTTGGTACCGTCAGCGATTAAACTCAACCATCGCGATTTTTGGTTCGAGAAAATCTTTCATAAAATCCTATTTTTACTTGAAATGCAAAAACTATTATTTTTTTTTTGTAATACGGAAAACTATTATTTTTAAGATTTTTAATAAATCGATCATAAAATAATACGTGTTTGCCGATGGAATCTTGTCGAGAAATTTAGTTTTTACTGGCTCCTTAAAAAGTCTATTATAATTTGATTTTTAAAAAATATGGCATTATAGGTTTTCAATAACATTAGTTAATTTATTATCATTAACATTATGATTATACCAAGAATTATGTATTCCTTATGGCATTGGTGATTGACATTTTCGCCAGTACCCTGGGATCGAATAAACAATCGCTCTCGCAGTGAATCGCACCTGGAACAATGTCGCATCACAGCCGGTCGTGATACCAACTAGGCTAAGACGTTGAGTAATATTTCGACAATGGCGTTGATTATCACTAGAGCCACATGACTGGTTATAATTGATTAATAGACTGGATATATTTGAAGTTCTAAAACAATTTTGCAATAATTCAGAAACTCAATTTTTCCCAATTTAAAACGGAAGAATGAACACGAGTCTACCGCAAATGAACGCCAGAAACGCTTTGCTTTAGTTTTTTTTTTTTTGGTTTTGGCGTTAGTTTGCAGATAGGAGTTTAAGGTTCGGTATATGATTCCGATTTTTTTTTAAATCACCGTAGTGCTAATCAATTCAGGATTACTACCCTTTGTGTCGCTATGGTGATATGTGAGGGGCAGGGAAGTGGAATGGCAGCTGGTATAGCCAGGCTGCCGGGGATCCATCCCCAAGCTCTGGACTCCCTAATGGAAGCTCAGGGGTGACGCCAGTACCCCAGGCTCGTCCAATAAACAAGAGCCTGCTAGGGGATTCGAACCCGAAACCGTCCGCTCCGTAGGATGTCGCCATACGCCCTGAGCCATCGGTACGTATAACAATGAAGATAGGAGTTTATGTTTCGGTAAATGATTCCGATTTTGCTGTGACGTCGTTATCTCGTGTATCTGTTCTTATTGGAATTGCCCTCCGTTTGATTTCGGATCTATCCGACGACGATCATAATTTCCATTATAATAACACGAAGCCAGGCATAGCTGGCGTGTTAGGTCGCCAAGCTAATAGCGTGAACGAGAGACTATAGGCGAGAGAGAGTGCACACACGAGTCTAGGACGTGAATTTGTTGCGTTTAATGGACTCGGCATTTACAATTCCTTGCGGTAACATAAAGATAGCATCTTAGGAGACAACCGAAAATTTACAATAATGAAAAAAGCATTTGCCGCGCAATGTGATTATACATGCACATATGAACACACGCGCGCGCTTTTCACTGCTCTATCCCAGGAATGGATGTAACGACGATCGTAAATAACGTCTGCATAGAATCCATTTGCTGCTGGTTTGTGCTCACTTCGCGTTCGCCTAAGTGTTTTAACGAAGTTAAGACGGCGATCGTGCTTCTGGTATATAGGAAAATACACTGCCACACCAGACTACATAGTGTTCAACAGAGTAGGTTCCTGGCGCTAAAATGTCCCACTCGGGTTTATCCGGTTCCAAAAATGCACATGTGATACGAATTTTCTAGTTAATTAAAAAAGTAGCAAAAATTTAAAATATGCTTATTTAATTAAAATATCATGAATATTTATGTTCGTTTACGAATTCTGCATATTTCTATAATATGAGATGGATCTACGACCAGAAGAGACAGGAAACGGCAACTTCTTGGATAATAAATTTAATATACCATCGTCGAACTTTTTATTTTTATTTTTTTTTAAATCACCGTAGTGCCTAGTGCACTACAGGATTACTGCACTGTGAGACTCTATCCCCCATCGGCCAGTCAATGGCCGGACGAATTGCATTGTAGGTGCCGATAGCTGAACGATTCCTGGTTAGCCCGATTAATATGGCAAATTCATTAGCGTAAAATTTATTGTTATTTTTGTCCCTCGAATGCTTTTTCGCATCAATTTGTTGTCGCATTCATGAATGGAATGCTTGTAATAATTGGAAATACATGCTAACGCGGGACCCTCGATAGCCAGATGTCATGCAGCGAAGCTGCGTTCTGGGGGTGGTTTGAAATGCAATGCAGGAAAGCCGCAAAAGGTTAGAAAGTGCCCAGGATGATTATTTCTTTTTTCTTCTTAACTCAATTAAAAGCAATTCTCATTTTATCGTTTTATTAGACGAACTCAATAAATTAAGTAATTTTAGGAAAACAATTTACAGTTTAGAATAAATTATTAAGAGCACAAATAATTTGTGTCCGTTAACGATTAGGCAAAATCGTCAGATTTCTTCTGTTTAGGTACGTATTTACTGCAACTATTTTCAGAAAATTACGAACGATAAATACGGAACTGTTATGGGTCGTCCCCCAGTGGCTCAGTGGATATGGTCACAGCCTACTGAGCGGGTGGTCCCGGGTTCGATTCCTGGCGCAGGTTTCCGTTTATTCGTTAGCCTGTGGTACTGGAATGTGCTCTTCATATATTGCCATAGCGACACGAGGGGTACAATAACATTCTGCAGTGCTATTCGCTACAGTGATCAGTAATAAATTAATGCAGCTTATTTTTTTAGTAAGCATTTTTAGTGTCATTTTTCCGGATGACACTGACCCGGATCCTATATGATACGTGACCCGTGGCACCCTCTCGCCAGACAGTCCGCAACTAGAAGAAAATGTCATTATTTGCCCGCACCTACGCACGCACACAATGGCGTTTTTTTCAATAAATCAATACAGTCGCCATTAGCGGCGCTGTTCCGGTGTACAGGCCAGGATATGTATAGGTGCACCATGCGAGCACAGTGTGGCATGAGGGATGGATGGAGGGAGTGGCGGAACGAGCCATATGGGCCCCCAGGGCAGCATTGGCAAGCGTCCACGAGTGTGGTCACCCTTATGGAATCAGAGCTATTTATTCGCGTCTCTTGTCTCGCGGCTACCATCAGGCGTCCACCCCCGCCTCCTCCTCCTCCCCCCATCCCCTCCCTTCGACGACTTCAATGGCATAAATACATTTTTCTCTCTCCACCCGGTTTACCACCCACTAGATCTCTCCTCCCTTCCCCCCTCCCCCGCCCCCGCCTAATCCCTATCCCTGGTGGCCAAGTTCTATTCGGCGGCATCGACAGGCTCCCCACAAATTTATCCAGATCCATGTCGCATATCCTCCCATGACCCCCGACATGGTCTGGTGGTTGGAGAAAAAAAATACTTCAAATAACTAGTTATAGGATTAATTGAATCGGTTAAATACTGAGTGGTGAAGGTCAATTTTCTCAAACTGGCAAACTGGAGGAATGCCTAGATTGCATTTTTGTACTTAACTAAAATGTGAATTACCGCTATTCTGTATAGGATACTTTATTTTGAATGTATTATGTGTCTGTTGCTGTTTGTCATCATTACTTTCGGTGATAAATGTTTTATTTTCTTCAGTATGTACAAATCGAATCACTAATAACTATACCTTTTTATTTATTCAGGTGTTTGGTCACTTAAAAACTACTCGATTTGGCAAATATCATCGAACCGAATAGAATCGAACCGATGACCACCAGCATCACTATTCCGACCAGGTAAGCTGTCAACCGTTTTGAAATGAAATCTGTTGCTAAGCCACCGAATCTCAAACTGTACAATCTGCGCGTTCGTTTGAGACGAGGGTTTCAGGAGGATTGTTGTGGCAGAAACAGTGCACTATAACCATTATGCGATATGCTGCAATTCCTTTTATATAAATAAACGACACAGTCGCTGTCTGTCACTAGCATTTCATACATAGCCGGGGATGGGGGGGTTTATACGATACGCGGCGGTTTACACATCAAAGCAAGTTTCTGCAACGCCGATTTGACGCTGCATATAGAGATGCCGCATTTTGTATCGCTGAGTAAAACTCGAAATATAATCTTTTCGGTTTCCTAGCAATTCATAGTCCTCTTTCTCTCTCAGCAGATATCAAAACCAAAAAGTGTTTGTCTAGACCGCGTCAAATCCGCCAGCAAATTGGGCGCGTAAAAATTCCAGTTTTATGGAGAAAGAATGCACAATAGACACGTGTAACAATGTACGATTAATTTAGCGTCCTCCTGGGACCACGTCGCCTTCTACAAACGACTGAAGGATTCGAAACTTTCGGGGAAGAGAAATGAATGAAGTGGCTGTTTCTTGACGAACGAATTTCCTGTTCTTGACTTTGAATGTGCTCGTCTTATGTCTTAACTTAAGCACGCAATAGTCGTGGGGTCATAGGGTCGAGCGACGTGGGGTCGTACCCCCTAACGGTTCGCCCATTTATTTGTACGATTCGTCGCAGCTCAGTTGCTTGAAAGATTGACTTGTGGGGTCACGCGATGCGTCTAAAACGCCGTCTTTGGTAAGCGTCAAAGACGAAAATCTTGAAATCCTAAATGCAAAAAGCAATAAAGACGAAAGTTGTCAAAAATGGAAACCGTCAAATGAAAAAATCATCTTGGTTGATAGAAAATATCCTTGCTTTTGTCTATTTTTATCTTTGACGTTTTTAGTTGTTGTTTTTAGTCATCCAGGGATGTGAAGTTGTACTGCCCAAGAATAGGGGTGTTATGCACCGAACAGTGGTACCTAAAATCTCCGGTTGTTCTTCCCAACAGCTGGAATAAAATTTTAAAAAATGTGTATGTGATCAGTTTACGGGAGAAGAGGATATGCCCAAAGTAGAAAACAAAACTTTGAATTTATTATTTTTTTATTATGTTGAGCAAAGTTCGAGCGAGTAGAGTGGATCTTGGGAGGGTAGTAAGTCGTTGGCTACATCGTATAATGGCGGTTATACCTCAAGTATATATATAAAAGACACGGGTGAACGTTATGTAAATGGTTAGAACGTTCGACGTGTGTGTTGTCTCGAGACGTGATTACGTTTTAAATGTGTTTCTCCTACTTATCCTGTCTAGCCGGGACACAATATTGATTGACTCTGAGATGTTATCGCGGCGCGAGAGAGCCCGCTCCGAGTAAGTTATCTCGACGAGTGTGTAGGAGTCAGTTGATGGCTCGCCCCGCTCCAGGTAGATAGTACACCGTGAGTCATTAGTTTACGAACCCTCCCGCCGTAGCTCCATGCGTCAGCTAAAAATGACCGGATTGTTATGAAATTTGGCACAAACATATTACAGTATGAATGACTTTACAAGGTTTTTAAAATTAAAATTTCCTGCTACGAATTTTGCGTTTTAGAGGTGGCGCTGCGTTAGAGCGACTAGCGCGCACTGCATCGTCTGCTCCTGCTGTAAACAATGGGTTCACAAAGGAAGACACAATTGTGATCAAATTTCTGCGACAAAATAAAAGTTATGGTGCGCAAAGACAGCTCAAAATAGCTCAAAGGTTCCCCTCTATTTACTCCATATTTGTGTCAATTTTCATAATAATCTGGTCATTTTTAGCTGAGTTAATGAGCTACGGCGGGTGGGGTACGCATACTTATGAATTACGGTGCATGCACACACACACATACAATCTGTACAGGTGGTTTGAAAAAGAGAAAACATTTTTCCAGCCTCGATTGTAGCTTAGTGTTGATGGAGCCATATTGTAGAAAGCGCGCCAGACTTGGTGGTGGTGGTGGTGGTGGTAGTGGTGGTGGTGGTTGCGGGAAGGGGTTTTGGACGTGCCCCGTACACTTGAAAGCTAAATGGGATGACGTGAAAATGAGCCCCGTTGTTGCCTGTTGTTGGCGAAACCGCACATACTTCGTGTCTGTGGTCAGAAATTGATTTTTCTGCAGTCAAATTGGCCGCCCCAGCTTGACGGATAATTTTCCGCCACGGCGCCTTCTGGTTCTGCTGGTTTTTTCTTCTTTTGACGCGGTAATTTTGTCTCGATTCTCGGCGAGATGGGCAGTCTGAATGACGTTACTGCGAATACGAGTTGAATTTAATTTAATTTTGGATTTCTGAATAAGTTTGGTAATTTCGACCAACTGGTTGCAACAATATGATGTATATCGCGGATGGGGGTTCCCGTCACGTATCTAAACAGTCAACTACTGAAAGCGCCAAATTTGAAAAAGAACAGCTGAACGTCACGGATAAAAAACGGCAGCTACGAAAACAGCTAACCAATTGGCTTCCTTTGATTGACGCTTTCCATTGATAATTTTCGGAGTTGTAGTTTTCCAAATGTATTTTTTTTTTTTAATTTTCAATCACGGTAGTCAATCTGTTCCCGTCGTGTTGATTTGGCAAAATGTGAGGAGTACATTTTCCTCAGTAATCCGGGTTCGAATAGGCGAGAGCCCGCGCCGAGAATCGAACCCAGAACTACGAGGAGTTCCATTTAATGCTTTCCATATCCTATTGAACCTTTCCGTTGTTTTTTTTAAGCCTTTGTAGCTTATTGGATTTGACGTCTCAAGTTTTCATTCTTTGCGCTTTTGACAGCTGACGTTTTAGAAATAAGTGTGACATGTTTCTCTGAGCATGTTTTGTGGTCGCTCTGTCGTCACATTTTTAAAGTAATTTTTCTGCGTTTAAGCCGATTGAAAATGCACCGTTGCACTCTTAACCTCTTGTCGCCCAGATTTGGCAGGAATAAAAAAAAAAGTTTTCCAGGTGCGATTGCAAAGACCAATTTTCATATGTCGAATTTTGAGACTTATTTCAGTCACTTTGGCGTCATATCGCGTGTCCTTGTCAATGGCTCGAATGAAAATCAAACTTGAGGAAATTGTTTAGCTGGTCATTTTTTTCTTCTACTTCTTAGTCGCTTCTTTTTAAGATCTTGTGGGGTTTTTTTCATGTCCATTCTGACATGTGTAGCTGTCATATCCCTGACAAGGAGTGATAATCAGGTTGACCGAATTTGATAGCTGCACTCGCGAGAGGAAATCGCAAAAGAAGAAGAAAAAAAAGAATGACAATGATATATATTTCTAGATGGCGGAGATTATTTTTCTTCCCACCCTGCTCCCCGACATATTACTTTATTAATCCGATGTGATACATTCGGAGAAGCTGGTCGAGGTCTTGGCGCGGGAAGGACAGCTGACACTAAGACCGACTAGTGACCAGTGTTGGGGTTCATTCCTTTTGAAAAGGAACCAGTTCTTAGAAACGGGAAATTTCCGTTCCGTTCTTGCCCAACTCTGTGTTGGGTTTGATCCTTTTGAAAATAAACCACTTTCTGTTCCCGTTCCCGTTCCAGTTACTAAAAAAAGGAACCAGCCTTTCCCGTTCCTCAGAAATAAAAAAGGAACCTAGCCGTTCCTTCGTTCCTAAAAAAAGGATCGAGTTCCTAGGAACGGGAACTTTCCGTTACGTTCCTACCTAACGCTGCTAGTGATAAGGCAGGTTTTGTGGTGTAAAAATAACTGGTGCTGAGCAAAATCTTTCTCAGGTGATTTCGGACGGAGGAATTAGTAAATGAATCGTTAAAACAAGACAGACAGTTAAACTCGTCAATCTAAGTGTCCGCTTTTCAGCTATGGCGTTAAGAAATTTTTACCGTTTGATTTTAGAGATCATTTCCTGTAAAAATTAAATAATCTCTGTAAAATTTCGTCATTCCAAATTATTCATGAAAATTAATTCAATAAATATTACTTTTAGTAAAACAATTTTGAAATAGCAAAGTGTATATTATGAGTAAATTATAATTTTAAAAGATTTATATTTTTTGTTTCTTACATAATTTGTACCATTTAATACAGATAAATTCTTTTATTTTTGCGCTTTTCTAAAAAATATAAATTGTTTTAATTTTTAAAAAGTTAATTACATTACATGTCTTTCCAACCTCTTAAATATACGTCACTGATCCGACATCAGAAATATTTTTTTTACAAGATTAAGGATTACTAATATCAGGACACTTGATTGATTTAGGCCGACTCTATTTGGTTAACGGCGCGCCATTGCCTCCGTGACTATTGTCGGCAGTGGCCGCAGTGGGGCGCCATCAGTTGACGCACGACGCAACCTTAATCACTTTAAGTGTCATAAACGTGTATCTTTTTGTCGTGAATAAAATATTATGGTCGCGCTGTTTATACTGGAGCTGGATCGACGCGGTGGGCGAGCATACGCCGACGCCGCATTGAAGGGAAAGTGGGTGGTGGGGAAGGAGGGGAGAGCGACACGATATCGCCCGTCCCTGTCGTGTCGTGAGCAATGGCTTATGAATTATGTTGGGAAAACAATGAGTGCTTCTGACTGCTTGATAGTCTCTCTCCGAAAGTGGTCGCCATGGAGAGAGTGGGGTGGAGGGTGGTTAAAATTGCTGACACCCGTCCGTACGTGTAGTGCAATCTCGGCAACCTCGTGAGACCGGGTACTAGATGGCTTATACAACCGTTATCGCGGGTTCAATTTCCGACAGAGATCTTTATAATTTTTGGACGATATAAATTCTTGCGCGCTCTTTCCTTTCTTTGGATTGGAAGTAAAACTGTGCGAGCTGTAACTGTACCAAATCACCAAATCACACGTTAAATTCCCCGATATTGGTCGGAATCCTAGGCTAGGATAATTAACCCTGTTGTTTCCTTGGGGAAAGTGAAAAAGTGAGAAAGAGGGAAAAAACTTTGGTTAGCTCCTGTTAACACAGATGAAAGAAAATATGATATGAGGATAAAATTTAATTTCTCTTAGCGTGATAACTTCTGTTTGACAGTAAGACATTAATTTCAATTAAATTAGTTAGTTAGTCAGTCCTGGGACAGGTTTTAACATCAGCGTGTCGTCTCTGGAGAATTCGCCTTCCAACAGCACGGGGTATCATGAGGATAAATTTTGTGTCTATGCACCAACCACAGTGCAGTCATGCTCCGCGCGCCCGCCTTGTACAACTCCGTTGCGCAGAGATAATTTGACGGCGTGTCTCAATCTGACACGACCGAAAAACATGTGAAATCTTAATAGTTTTATGAATTCTTTTTTTCGGAGACAACCTGTGCGTGTGTTCTGGCATACAAACCGAAGAGTTGATGGTTAACTCGTGTTATCAGGCAGAGCCATCTGGTGTCACTTGGCCAATATATTTGGGAAAAAGGACGGCGCACAATCGCAGCACGTGCAATTTTGAGGGTGCGTTGAGAGCACGAATTGAAATTTTAGCCTTTTAACT
>JAUJYS010004258.1:0-12164 GCA_033995665.1 Melogona broelemanni | reverse complement strand
CCCCCCCCCCCCCCCCCCCCCCCCCCCAAACCGGTAGGCCGCGATGGTCGGCGCCACATCCGGTTCTCTATTCCGGTCCGACGTCCGATACGTATTCCCTCGCTCGATATAACGCGCGCGCCCGCAGCGGTGAAATTACAAAATAGCCGTCAACATCGAACAGGACATCCCGGTGGTAACGCTGTCTGGAACACGTTATACCTCGTCTCTGGAGCCTGTGGGCTATTTATTATTACGTCTGAACTGACCAGTGCACGGCGAGGGAGTTCGTATCGATTTGACATGCACGAACTCGAAGTGTCCACTGGGTTATGGGTTTCAAAATTAATCGCCGAATCAGAGGTAGAGTATCCTTTTAAAAATACAACCCATCAACGGAAGGCAGTAAAATAAAATAAATAATTAACACAATCTACACACAATAATAAAATAGCAATATAATATTAACAAACAATAATAAAAATACATCTACAGTCTGGTTGGTTTGTATATGTGATCCAAAAATTACGTATGCTTAGAAACCGTAGAAAAATATCCTTACAAATCGTTTGTATATTTGATAATGGTAAATGTAATTAATAGTAATAAAATGTCGCATTATTTATTTTGAATAAAATAAGATCAACGACGGGTAAAAGATGAACGGGGTATGATGAATTAAAATTTAAATATCACCATTATATACTTATTTCGTTCAGCGATGCCTTGGACAACTGATATTGCAGTATTTTATGCACGCACACTGTAGGTGTATTTTTTGATAAAAATCAATAAATGTTTTGTGCATGTTAATTTTTTTAAAAATTATTTTGAACCGAAATTGGTCTGAAAACAGTTCGGTTCGAAAAACAGTTTATTCAGTATGCTAATCTGGCGAATTACTATTTGTCTAATATGGTAAAGATGTTTGCCTAAGTTTTAAACGCTAACCAAATTAACAAATCATAAATTTAGCGTGCAATATATATAAATTTTCTAATGGGAATTTCTCATACGATTATTTCAAAAGCGTTCTCTGCATCCAAAGAGATCATCTAGGAACACGACCGAAAAAACACAATGTGAATTTACAAAATTAATTCGTAATTTTGGTTGGAAAATGCTTTCTCAAAAACAGACTGAAATTCAGCGTTCAAACATCAGCTTGCCTTTCGAAAATCAACATCAGGTTAACGCTAACCAAATGGTTCCGGGAAACACATTGAAATTAAAATGTGGCGTCGACCCGCAGCCATAATGGCTACCCGCGCCTACTCATTAGAACGAACTGCCGGCAAACAAATTGCGCGCCAACAAATTGCTCATTGAGATTTGCGGCTGAATTGGAACGAGGGATCGGGGGCGGTAGATCTCATCGCTCCGTGAGCGAGGCCCGCGCTGCTTGAACACGGCTAGAAAAATAAAAGTCTCTCCCTATCTCTAATGAAAAGTTTACTTGGTACGCTGGGCCGGGAATATACGGGCCCATTAGGCCGGCGTGTGAACAAGCGCTATGTTGACACCCCCTGCGTCCTCCAATCTTAAAGCTTATAGTAACACGATAAATCTGACATTTATAATAGGTGATAAATCTGGACCGCCCTAAGTCTACACAAACGTTAACAGTGTTTTATTTTGTTAATAGTGTGGATAGGTGGATGTTTGTGTGCCCAGTCCTTTTCTTAGCAAATGGGAAGATGGCCGTGGGAAGACGCCCAGGGAACAAATTACGAAAGGCTTTGGTGAAAATACAATAATTGCGCTATTTGCAATTCAGCAAGGAAGCTATTCTACTGCATTTCATATTATTTATAACTCGACCGTCGGTCGGGCTTCCCTCGATATTGTCATAATAACTTAAATTTTATCGATAGTATCGCCAATCGCCATTCACATGTAGTTTCATTAGGTCGATCATCATAGATGTCGCCACCGTTCCCACAAAATGATGATAAGTGACATCGAAATATTTGCGGTGTGTCCTACATGAATGTACTGACTGACGGACTTGAAAAATCAACTAAGACGTAGATAGAGCCAAATGAAAACTTGTTGAAAAATTGCTCATATTGGAAAACCAAATATAAACAAAAATTATTTTCAAATGTTATAGTCTACAGTTGTTGTTGCTGCTGTTGTTGTTAAGTGCCATCGAGTCGTTTCCGACCCCTGGTGACCCTATGAATGAAAGCTCGCCAATGTTTCCGATCACAGACTGCATCCCGCAGCTGAATAAGATTTAGTCCTTAACTCTCCTTGACACCCATCCACCCAATTCCTGCGTGGTCTTTCCATTTTTTCCAATTCCCTCTACTCTCCCGAGCATTATATCCTTACACCCGCATAACACGCATGGCCCGCATGACACGGCCGAAGTAGGACAGCTGCTGCTTCACCACCATGGCCTGCAACCATGGCCTCCTGTACATTTGCCATTGCGCGTCTAGTCATCGCTCAATCCGCATTGGGCATATTTAAACTGCAACAATTCGGGAGTACTGGTAAAAATATAATATTTTCATCAGTACTCCCGAATCGAATAAACTGGAGCCCTCGACGGGAATCGAATTCGGGAAGCTTCTCATAATCAATTCAGCTACAATGGTTGTTCATCCAGACTTTGTAAATGCAAAAATATTGCTTAATTTAGAAAGAGTAAATTTAGCCATTAGGAATACGTATATTCTTTTGCACAATAAAAAATCTTCCCATTCATAATAAAATTTGTCACCAATAGAAAGAGACTAGTTAGATAGGAGGTGATAAGGCGTCGACATTTCATTTTGCCCAGGGTGTTTCATTCCTCAGATGAGCCCTTCCCCATCTTGGTTTGTGTACATTCAATGTACATGCTGTTCAGGGGCTTCAGGCAATCAAGTTTCAAAGCCTGGCCATATATTGTTGCGTTTATTAACAATTACTCGCGTATAGTTACCGCGCCAACGTTGGCGGAATAAAAGCGACGGATAATTAAATTAACCGAGTGAAAGAGAGAGAGAGAGAGAGAGAGAGAGAGAGAGAGAGAGAGTCAATGCACGGGCACAGGCTGTGATGGCGTCTGGAGGTCTACGAGAGATCCGTACGAAAACACCGCCAAAACTGAGATAGACGAGGCATCAAATTCGCCGAGAGGTCAGAGGATACAAGTGCAGAGAGACAGACCTCTTTGCCAGCGCGCTCAAATTACGCGCGTCTACTTGAATATCCTCCAGAGAACACATAGAAAGTGTTCGAAATTGCATGCCTAGTCGCAGACAGTTGGCTGCAGGACAGGCTCGTGGTGCAACGGTTACGGGTTCGATTCCCGGCCCGGGCAAATCGATTCAGGGCCACGATACACATCCAAATAGTGTAGCATCACTGCTGTACAAGTTACATTTAAAATAACAGAATGATAAAATATGACATAATAATAGCTTCACAATTTGTCTTAATAAAATACTTCTGCTTCTTGGATCTTTCTAGAGAGCTCCTAGCAAATCGCCATCCATAACCGCAATACATAAATGTATTTTGTACCAATTATGCAAGTGTGTCCTCAAAACAGAAAATCAATTGGAAATGCACGCATAAATCTCTCATTTTTTAACTATTGTTTTAATATTAATAATAATATAGATGTCCGACGTCGGTTGCATTATCCGCTTAGTTCGCTTGAATAATTATTTTCTAGTCTGATGGTCTCTGCAGGAGAAACTCGCCGCGCATTGAGCGTTTTTCGTTAATTACAGTTTTCACCGCGTTTGCAGAGTGGCGGGCCGCGGCAAGTCCTTGTCAAGATATCGGAATATATATCTGAGCTGGATAGGAGCGCAAACGAGAGCAACAATCGTGCACAACCAACAGTTACTTATGGAAACAAAATACAACTTGTCCTTGCCAGCTTGTCAGTAAATTAAATAATATTTGTTGAAGACGAGAACCTTCGTTTTCTATCTATCAAATTTCGTGACATAAATATAATATCATAGCTTCCACCTTGGTGTGGCTAGGGGGTGGGGATATTCCCCCAGATATTTTGGGAGATAGCATGCTATTGTATTATTTTGTACTATAAGAATGTGTTAATAACTATAAACTATAACTAAATGCCGAATTTATATGCTTCGATAATACTAATACTGATAATTGCAATTGAACTAATATTTCTACTAATTGAGAAAAACTGATTACACGTAAATAAAATCAGCGATTTTAAAGTCCGATAGTAGGACACCAAACATCGTTTAATATTTCTACATTGTTCATTTGAATATCATTACCTTCTTTCACTTTCACAATTCATTAATTCTGGCTTCATGGAACAACTAACAAAAGCACATCTCTGTGGATAATTTCAAGGGTATTTCCTTATTAATCGTATTTTCTAGAATCTGGCTTCATGTAGCAATTTTAGCCACGTAAAATAGAAATAATGATAGAAGTCATGTGACCACTTCATGGGACCGCTCATTCAACTGAACGCTGCGGAGCGCTCTCGAAATTTACCCGCGATGAAAATATCTCTGGGAGCAGTAGAACAGCGCTCTTATTTTTGGAGAAAATTCGAGGAAAATGTCGCCCGCTTAATTAACGTGAATCGACGCCAGTGAACAGATATTACAAAGAAGTGTGAATGAAGCGTATCACAGAGCCACCTTACCTTGCACACGCAAAAGTCTCGTGAATCCAGGATCGATGATCGAGGATCAAACCCCTCATTACAAGCAAGCGTACAAAAGATCCCCGCAGTCCGGATTGGATAGGCCAAAATATAAGCGCAATTGGCAGAGCATTGTCGTAATTTGCGCCTCGCTATAGTGAAAGATGCTCCGGCACGCGCGTGCGGTTGCCACGTGCTGTAATTAAACAAAAGGAGGAGAGTGGTCCTTCGCGCGCGATAAGGGAGAGGGGGGGCGGAGTTTTTCGGTGGGCCAGCTGCCGTTTATCCACCTCGTTTAATTGCAATGGTGTCGACAGAGACGCATCTCCACGAATCGTCTTAAACAACGCGAGAGGTCAAAGGATTCGAAATGCGCGCTCGTGTTGTTCCAACTTAAGGCGAGCGCCAGTTGCCACCAACCCCAAATGTGATTCTAATCGCTCAATTTCGTTCAAGAGGAAATAATTTAAGAGAGTAACACGAAAAAGGGATCTTTAAAGTTCAAGTCACTTCAATTTGTAGTAATTGTATGTTCAATAAATCTCAAATTTTTTGCATCACTAATATCACCCCTACTAATAAGACCCCTACCAAATTACTGTCTGCACGAAGTGATTAAAATCAAGCCATTACGTGATTGAAATATTTGATAATTGATATTTCGCAATTGAACAATCTCCAAATGAAAAATAATTTAAGAATATAACTTCGCGTAAATTGGAAATTGGCTTGAACATAAATGTACCTTGGTACGCTTTACCAAATATTATATTATTATTTCTTTTTAATCGCAACAAAGATGGATGGGACGACTTCAAGGTTTATAAAAATACGCATGTAGAAGGTTAGCCCATGCGAGGACTTTGGTGAAATGAGCTTTTGTACCACCTAGGGAGTATTTCATCGGGTTCCAGATAACGCGTTTTGCGTCATCTGTTTTTTAGTTTGACATTGGTACTTGGCAACGAACGATCCGGAGATACACGTGTGAACTGATATCGGATGGCGCCAGTCAACCACTATAGGCTTCCAGGTGGCGCCACAGACACTAATTTGCTGTGTCACCCAAATGTTAATAACTCTTGTTAATAAATAAATAATAATGCTTACCCCGTCTGGGTTCGGATCAGTTATCCCGAGTTTACTTTTAGAACTTACTACTATTACGAAACTTTGCCACTTGTGAACAACCAAAAATGTGTGTACGATCTGGACCAGTCGGTATTGCCACCGACTGCGATGCGGACGGTCCCGGGATTGATTCCCGGCGCAGGCTCTCGTTTATTCGATCCTGGGGTACTGGTGAAAATGTGCCTCTCATATATTGCCACAGCGACACGAGGAGTACAGAATTTCCTGTAGTGATATTCACTAGAGTGGTCAGGATTTAAAAAATGTATGCCAGCCAATACACAGCCTGGTTATTCCAGCTGCCAATCCCCTTCCCTTCCTTTCAATGCCCTTCACATATCTTCATAGAGACACGAGGGTGCAGTAATCCTGTAGTGCACTAGGCACTACGGTAATTTAAAAAAAAAAATAAAATAAAAAATACCGCTGGGGTTCTGAACGCTCTACCCCCTCATTGGCTAACCTTTTATCTTTAAAAACCTTGAGGCGACTTGATCGATCGATCACGAGCACGTGCAAATAACGATAACAGGAAATTATAATTGGAAGTTGGTCGCGAGCGTGCAGCGAACCGTGTTGAACGTTTCCCCATTGATGATGGATGAGCACAGTGCCATACGCCGGTAACGTGCTTGTTGACAATTGGAAAAATTCCAGCGCATCTACACAAACAGAATGAATACTCGATGCTCTTTCGTAGCCCAAAGGGCATCACCGCAGGCAAATGTAATGGGGTGGCGAATAGGAGAGCAGGAGGTGCTTATCTGCGTTCCGCAGCAGTGGTTAGCGAATCTGTGCACACACACAAAACTCGTTTATTCTCATGGCAAACATGGTATCCAGTCCTCGACGCATCCTCTTCCACCCCCACTCCATATCCAGCCTCCCACTCTGCATCACAAAGCACTCCGCATATTTGCATGATGTCATGGGAGTTGAAACCAATTGTCCAATCGATAAGGGCGAAAATCGGACCGGGTATTACGTTCTTATACCAGACCTAACTTTCCATTCTGCGCTGTGGTATAATAATATATACTGTATATCTCTGTTTGATACAGAAATATTCCCAGAATAACCACTGATTCTGAAATTACGCGTTCAAGCGTTTAGAGGGGTAGATAGTCACCAGAAGTGATATTCACTACAATATTCATCGTCAATTAAAAAAGGCAGCACATGTGTAAATGAAATAATTATAATGCAGTGGGATGCAAAGCATAGCAATTCTAATAATTACATGTGTATACATGAAATAATTCTAATAAAATGTAACAATTGTAATAAAGTTCTCAGTGAGGGAAAAAGTGATCGACACCTACGATCAGTAGTGCAATCACTACTGATCGTGCTATAAACAAAGGGTATGGCTTTCAACGCCCTATAATGATGTTTTCTTGAAAAAAATATTGTATCAATAAGTTTCACGCATCATAAAGAAAAGATACGCGGGCGAAACGTACATTTTTTTGCCTCTTAAAAAGTCTGCAGTATAGAAAAAAGTCACAAAAATAAAAATTCAATTTTGTTCAGAAATATTCGAAACTTTCCAATTACAATTACAATATATATCGATAGTACATCACCGTGAGCGGACGTATTTCCGGTTTGCTCCCGTCGTCTGCAAAATCTTGCAAACTGCAATATGTGGCCTTTGTGATTTAGGCCTACGGTTTTTGACTTTTCTGACGCGATTGCTGTGTTAATTATGCATTCGCGCCCACATCGATGAATTGCTACGACTGCAAAAAGGACATCAGTAAGACGCAGGGTGCAAATTTCTGCACAAAGTGTAGGAAAAATTTCCATCGAAGATGCCAGGGTAGTCCTACGAACACTGCAAGGGCTCTTCCCGTATCTACTGTTGTGGCCTGGAGCTGTACCAACTGTAAGAATAAACGACCCTCACCTACATCACTACTAGGAAATAAGCATTCCTCGTTAATTGCTGGAACTAGTAATAGGCGTATCGTGAACTCAAGACCTGTGTTATCGGAACTAGTCCAATGTGCGCAGTTTCGACCGGACACATCGAGAGATACGAGGTTAAGAAGCGGTGCGTTGTGCCGACAATCACTGGACGTTGAACTCCATCAATCTGACTCCGATCGGGCTCCAATCCATCATTCACTGGTAGGATTTGGGTACGGAAGCGCTGATCTATCGAGGGCACCCTTTTCAACAAAACTAGTGCGTGTGCAGATAGACGATCCCCAAGCTGAGACCCATGGGCAGTTGGTTGACGCTAATTTGAATCCGGTCGTGACTGAGGCGCATGGCTTGCCCGTGGCACGTAGCCCACACAGCGTAATAACTATTGTGCATGACCAGTTGCTGAATGGTTCAATCTCGGGCACAGTGGAGAAGCTGCGAGAACCATTCTTCATCACATCGGATATCAGGGCGCAATCTTCGGACGGTTTGAGTGGCCCGGTTCACAACAAACTAATCTCGGGCTCCGAGGCGAACTCTGGATCCGAATTGGATTCCTCTTCCTCTTCCTTTTTCGCTGCTCCCTTTTCACGAGTTCAGAGATTATTCTCCTGCTCGAATGAATCGATTCTGACATTTACTGATAGAAACATTGACTCCGAGAACCCAATCACAACGAACAGTGAGGATGATGATGCAGCGATAGCAGTGAGAGAATCGCGGCTGGAGGACCCGCTATCGCAGTCTACGGTGGGATCAGTTGATCTCTCCTCTGATACATTTGTTTCGCTAGACAATTCATACCCCGAGGACAAGTATGTGTCACCAGAGTTGAATTCCAGGCTTGCACCTCCGACCACATCCCTTCTTGAAGATATAAAACTAGCTGATACGCCGATTTCTCCTACAGAGCCAACCTGTATTACAGCATTTGAGAGCGAGACGGAAATCTCAACTGTAAGTATGGCCAAAGAAAGCACGGACTCAATGCTAAAGCAGATCTTAAATGGTCAGGCATCCTTTCGGGAGGAAATAAATACACGACTGGAAGCTATCCGAGCTCTAGTGGAAGGGGAATCATCGCAAACAGCGGCCAGATTTGAGGTTTTCACCAGCAAGATTGAAAGCCTTACAGAGAGTGTGGTGCTTGTACGAACAGACATAAAGAAGCTAGAATCTACCTCTGACCGCCTGTCAAACAGGATTGCGGACTTGGAGAAGACTGGAGTCAAAACAAACCGGAAAATTGAAAACATTCAAAGAGAAAACCGACAACTACGAGACGAAGTTTATGACCTCAGGCTCCAGGTCAACAAACAGGAACAACGCTCCAGAAACCGCAACTTGGAGATAGCTGGTATCTCGGTGCGTGACGGTGAGGACCTGCATGAGGTTGCAATTCGGGTGTTCGATTCCATGGGCATCACAGTGGGAAAACACGCAATAAAAGCCATCCATCGTCTGAGGTCTCCTGAAGGAAAAATTCCTAATATAATCGTCCGCCTGGAAAGGGGCGACCTTCGATGGAAAATACTTAAAGCCAAGTTAAAGCTTCGCGAAGTTCTGGGGTCGCACATTGACCCTGAATTAACCGATCATAAACTATATGTTAACGAGAACATCACAGCGCTCACCAAGAAAATATTCTATAGAGCTCGGCAAATGAAATCTAAATTTAAGTTTATTCATGCGTTTGTCGAAAACGGTAACGTGTACATCAGGAAAGCCCTGGGCGAGCAGAGATTGCACATTGAATCACTGGAAGAAGCCGATCAACTCTACCAACAGGAACTGGCTAAATGTGATTTGAACACTGAGGAACGGCGTACCCTCCAAGAAGATCAGCAAATTGGAAACAGTGCGGCTGGATCTACAGTATCGTCTGAGGGTGGCTCCTTCTTGGGCTTCTGATCTGCATAACAGTTTGTAACATAAAATCAGGTGTTCCACAGGACAAAGCTTTAGCACCCACCAGCCAACAACTAAGACATTAACCCTAGATCGGTGAATTCTTGGTAATCTTGAACGGTAACAATGGATGTAAATCTATCATCGGAAATCCTGGACTTCTACCGAGTGTTGCCACTAACAACGGGTATAAGAATTTTTACACTTAACATTCGAAGCAGTAAGAAAAATCTAGACGAACTGATTGCTACTCTGCAACAGAGCCTGCAGCACATTGATGTAATTATGTTAACCGAAACTTGGCTAACAGATGTGCAAACGCCATTATTTGGCATTCCTAATTTTACAGCATTTCATAGTACTAGAGGGACCGGTCGTGGAGGCGGAATTTCATTGTATTGTAATAACCAAACATGCATGCATTTTACAGAGTTTATCCTTCCTTGGTCTCCATTGACATTTGAATATTTTGCAGGCTGTTTGCACTTAGGGCAAAATGCAAGATTGGAGGTGATTGTGATTTATAGGCCACCTTCCTCATCCAGTATAGCTGATTTTCTAACTGAATATGATGTCTTTTTATCGGATATAATTCATGATCCAACATTGATAGTTGGTGACTTCAATATTGATCTGAACGCAACACAGGACCCAACAAAAATTAATAATAGTATAGAATATCTTAAAATAAGTGCACAGTTTGGATTGGAAAATCTAAATATGAAACCAACAAGAGTTACTGACACGACGTCGTCGAACATTGATCATGTATTAACAAATTTCTGCCCTAATCCATTTAAATGTGCTGTGCCATTGATGAGTTTATCTGATCATTTTCCTGTCTTGTTTGCATGTACAATACCCAATTTGAGTTCGGGTAAGACCCCACCGGTTTCCAACGTTCACATAAAAATCCCTCGTATAAATCTACTTAAACTAACCGATTGTATAAAAAAAACAAATTGGGATCAGGTGTACTCAGAACCCAACCCGACAGATGCTCTTGAAAAATTCTATAACCTATGGAATCAGGCCAGAGGGGAATCTACATATTACATCGGGCATGCGAGACGCAATAGTAAGAGTTGGATAAATGCAGACCTATTACATCAGATAAACAAGAAGAACTTTCTTTTTCGATTAATCCATCAGCATCCGAATAACATTAGAGCGCAACAATACTATCTGAAAACAAAAAGGCTAGTGGGTAAATTAATTAGAGAAACTCGAAATACCTATTATAAACAACTAATTGATGGGAATGCAAATAATCCTCGTAAACAATGGGAAATAGTTGCTGAAATGACAACCGGTCAAAGACCTGATTCCACCACCTCACAAACTCTTCCTGAAACAACCCCAGGTAGCCCTACAAATATTGCCGATAAATTTGGTAAATTCTTCTCAGAAATTGGTACTAAATTATTAATGAATACAAAAATTGGAGATCTTTTGAAGGATGAGACTCTAAGCCCGTTTACTATATCTAATCATGCTCCAACCTCTTTCCATCTGCAACAGATTACAGAGGAAGTATTAAAGACTATAATTCTAAAAATGAACGTGAATAAGGGACCAGGGCCGGACGGGATAAGAGCACGAGATCTGCGTATTCACATAGATCAAATAATTGCACCTGTTACATATCTGTTTAACCTTATGATCTCCAGTGGAGTTATCCCAGATAAACTTAAAGCTTCATATATTGTTCCGATATACAAAAGTGGCGACAGAAATGACGTTAGCAATTATAGACCTATAAGCATCCTTAACGCTCTCCACAAATCATTGGAAATATACATTAAGTCTAATTTCCAGGAATTCCTTTTAGAAAACAACATCCTAAATTCTTCCCAATACGGATTTATCCCTGGAAAATCCATACATAATCCTCTGTATGAGTTGTTGCACAGTATAAATTTCTCTCTGGATGCGGGTCTTTCCCCACTGGCCATCTTCATCGATATCTCTAAGGCATTCGATTCCTGCCACCATGGGCTGTTATTGCGGAAGCTGAGGGAGATTGGTATACATGATAATACAATGCACCTATTTGAGAGCTACTTGGGGGGTAGAACATTTATGGTTAGGGTGGGAGCGGGATTGAGCTCTAGCTTAGAATTATCATGTGGAGTGCCTCAAGGATCGGTACTCGGTCCACTCCTGTTCTTGGTCTACCTCAATTCTATTTTTCTTTTGCCATTGCATGGCGATATCCGGGCTTATGCAGATGATACGGTATATGTTAACAAAAATCAAGATTTAAAAGTATTGGCAGTTGAAACACAGCAGGACTTTCTTAGCATTTCAAACTGGTATGACTTAAATGGGCTTGCATTGAATACAAAAAAAACAATGATGATGACTTTTGATCGTAAAAAGAACTGTAAACTTAAAATTGCATATAAGAATGGTGATATCATGCCACAGTTGGATAGCGTGAAATATCTGGGCCTACATATAAGCTCGGATCTATCCTGGGATATTAACTACAGCCACCTAAAGCGTCGATTATGTGCTGCCATCGCACAGATGCAGAGAATCCGAGAATGTATGCCAAGGGCACTGCGAA
>JAUJYS010004257.1:0-12164 GCA_033995665.1 Melogona broelemanni | reverse complement strand
GCCTTTGACGACAATCGATAAGTTACAAAAATATCGTGATAGTATTGATATTTTTTCGTAATAAAAACATAGATATTTTCACATCGGTAAGCCTAAAAAAATCGATAACATCGATAGTATCGATGTTATCGCACATCCCTAGTCTCATTGATGTGACATTTGTAGGTATCGTAGATGTGTTGTGTGTGTCGATTTTAAGCAGAAAAACCAGAACAATCAACGAAATTGGCAACGTTGATGTCTTCATTAGTGTTTTCTGTCACCAGGTCGTCCCAGAAATTAGGCACCAGGCGATGACTCATCTCTGAATCGAGTCGTGCCAATAGGCCTATTGGCCCTAGTTCTAGCTAGTCTCACCCCTCCCCACCCATCAAGCCACCCTTGCTGACAAACAGCTGAAGAGTCACGTTGTTGTCGCTTGAACACAATGTCGAGACGAGCAATTCGTAAGCTGCAGGGTGATCCCAAGTACTCTAGGGACTTGGAACGGCAGCAGGGTTGCAGCGAATCGGATGACACGGACATAAGTCCAACCCACCGGCCGACGGCAGGCAGACCCAGCAATCCCTACGAAGTGGTAAGGAATTGATATGGACAGGTGTCGAATCAAGGATTAAAATAGATAATTTGTAAAAATAATTTTAAAAAAATGCGGATCCAGTTGTACAACTTTATGCGTGAAAAAAAATGAATTGCCACGACATGCGCCGTTTGCTGTCAGGTTACGAATTAATAATTAATGACGTAAATTAATGATTATGCTCGCTCGTCGACCATTGGATCTGGGTTCGATTCCTGGTGTAGTCGATCGTTGAATTGGCTCGTGGTACTGCATGGAGGAAGGCAATGGCAAACCACCTATGTATTCTGCCAAAAAAACTCAGGGGCTCTTGCTCCTTGAAGTCACCAGGTATCGGGGGATCGAGGGTCGGTGTCCTGAAACGACGCGCGGGGCAGGCATACGGTCAAAACCATGGAAGGACAAATCCAAGATCTGTTAATGTTTGGAAACTCGCGTGGACAATGACGAGAACGGCCAAATCCTGGAAGTATGACCATTCCTGAATTTGGCCGTTCTTCACATTGTCCATTCCCATCGATGGCCGTTCCTGAATTTGCCTTTCCTTGGATTCACCTCAACCCGCGGGACACAACAAATTAATTTAATGGCAAGAGATATTTGCACAAAATCGAGCAATATAACTATTGAAATTAAAATTTGTTAAATTGGGAATGTGATATAACACGATAAAAAAAGTTAAATGGGATAGTGAGGATGGGGAGGGCTTTGCGACTAAGACCTTTGCAAGCCTCAAGCAATATGCATAAAAATAAATGGTTTTTCAATGCAAAGGTGTTTACTATTTCTGATGATCTTGTGTTGCATAGTTGGAGCAGGATCGAACCCCCTCCGATAATGAGGCCAAGGAGGACGACGACGTTGACGGTGGCGACAGCAGGCCTGTCAACGACCAGGATCCTGCACAGATGACGGACAGTCTCAAGCGCAAAAAGAAGAAGAAGAAAAAGAAGGCGCGCGAAACAAAAGTAAATGTAAATACACTGGTATTGAACACACTTTTTTTTTCTTTTCGAAGTCACCTATTCATTAAAAAGTTTTTTGCAATTTGCTAAAGATGGTCTGCGAATAATCGGAAAATTATTATAGCAGTCATTTATTTTTTGTTTCAATTGCCCAATTATTGCGGCCCAGTTGTCATTCATTTAGCGAGATATATGGTACTGCATCTCGCTAAATGTATGGTACTTTGCCCCTCAATATTCGTCCAGAACAAAAATGGCAAAAATATACACTTTTAAGAAAATCAGGCTTTTTTTTTTATTTGTTTTACTAGGAAACATGTGTATGTAACAAATGAATTAAATACACAAGGTAGTAAGATTTGGCACACAGATCATGCAATCTATACATTCGTTTTTCAAGGAGGAAGACGTTGATGCAGTCGCCCAGGAAGTCAAGCAAATGCTCGGCGAATTGGAGAGCGCGACCCTGGCGGCCAACTCTGCCATCTCCTCGGCGTCGAATCACAGTCTCTTCAGCATTGACTACAGGTGCGTCAAATTCTATCGTTTATACCTTTATTTTATGTATTTTTCTATTAAAAAAATACTCGATGTTCGCTGGTAGCTCGTTATTTATTCAGATTTTTAATGGCCTGGTTTTTTAACGATATCTAGACATTTACAACCAGAAAATGAACTCCGCCGTATATTTGGATCCAAGGTTGTTCAAGCGGAAGCAGGGTACTGTATATTTTTTATACTCGTATCACGATTACTATTGGTTGCAATTTCATGCAGTGTTTCTGTGTTTTTTTAATATATGTTTTAACATTGCGTTTTCGTTTTAATCAATAGTAAACGACGTACCCGAAGTCGAGGGCACATTAGGACTCCCAAATTGGTTACTCCTCGCCACAATTGGCCTCAAGTAGGAAAATCAGGTAAACCTCTTGCCCTGGAACAGTTTTGAACCCCCTGCACCACACACATACCAAAGGGTCATTTAAAAGAAATTGATATTCTGATTATTTTTATGAGCTTGCTTTGATCGTTGAGTGACGTTAGGGGGTGCGTTTTCTTTTCCAGGCATCCTGATGACTCTCCTGGACACCAAAGACAAATTACTGTTTTTCAAATTCGAGCACAGCCCGCAGTACCAGCTGATCCAGTTTCAGTTTCTGGAGGCCGTTGAAAGCCTCAACCCGGATAACATTGTAGTAAGTAAACTCCTAATTTTTGTTTTTATTAAATAGAGTTGTGCGTTTCTATTTTGTTTCTGCGGGTGTTAATTATTATTCTGTTCCGTTCCAGTCCATTATCAATATGCATCCCTACCATATTGACGCGTCCCTACAATTGAGTGATATCACGAGGCTAGGAGAGGATGCGCAGATGGCAGCCGAACTAGTTGGTAATTTGTTTTTCGAATTTCCCATACGGTTTTCCCCCGCGTGTTAAGGGATTTATTTCGAGATGAATAACTCGTTAATTTTTTTTTCCAGAACGTGCCTTGTATTGCTTCGAGAGCAGCTTTCACTCCTTATTCAACATTGCTCAAGGAAATTGTCGCCTGGATTACAGATACGATGAAAATAGGCAAGTGTGATTGAATTTGTGATAGAAGTTTTCATTGAAATGACATGTAATTCACGCGATGTTGTGTATCTTGAATGTGCTTGTAATTGTGATTCAACTGTCCCGCAGGTCATTTTACATATCGATTTTCAAGCATCTGACGTATTTGGGGCAACGCGGTTGCCACAGGACGGCATTAGAGTTTTGCAAAGTTCTTTTCAGGTGATTATTTTTGTATTTTAAGAAGTTACAAATTGGAAAGTGTTGGTGGGAGTTACAATGCCTTATGTAAACTGAATTTGTTTTTCAAGTCTGGATCCCGAAGGAGATCCGATGGGCGTCACTCTGATGGTCGACTTTCACGCGATAAAGGCCAAAGAATACGAATATCTCATTCAAGTGTTCGAAGAATTGGAGGTACACCGCGCCCAGTTTAAATCTTGGATTTTTTACATCTTCTTTTGACGGTTTGTTCAAACTAATTTTGTTTTCTATCTTTGCAGCCTCAGCGTAATCTTTCGCAGCTGCCCAACTTTGCCTTCTCGGTAGCGCTGGCCAAGTTCCACTTAAGCGGTCTGACCAGCGAAAATTCCGCTCTTCGCGCGGAGGCCGATGCTCTGCTTCAGGACGCCCTTCTCGCTTTCCCGGCTACGTTGCGCCCCCTGCTGGACAAATGCAGCGTTCAGCCAGACGCTCGAGTGGCCGAGCATGCCTTCTTTGGTCCCGCGTGTCACGTTAGGTGAGTAAAAGGGGTACTGAATTTCCTCTTGATTATCCTGTTTTTCCTGTTGATTCTCTTGTGTTATTAATTTAAGTGATGGCGATCATTGACAGTCAGAAAAAAAAACTTTAAAAATTGTTACAGTAATGATTATTTTTCTGTCCTCTCGCTGTGTTCTTGTTCATTTCTCTAGTCACCCACAAGCGTTGCAGACCCTTATTCAACTGTACGTAGGTCGAAGCTATCACTTGTGGAAAGAGCCGGAAGTTTTGGTCTGGCTGGAAGTCAACGTCAAGCTTGTGCTGGATCGCATCGACCGGCGTGAACCGCTCGCCACCGCCTACGAAGACAAGTATGTTCATGAAACATTCGTATTTGAATCGAACGAGTCGTTAGCCTTGTCTCACTCTAACCAAATACGTTTCTTTACGCAGGAGAAAATTGAGGTACCAGGGAATGCCGCGGAACATATATCGACACATCCTTATGTCTGAGGTCAAGGATGCAACTGCGTCGTTGCCACCGGTAAAAACGTGTTACTTTATCATTTAAAAATAATCATTTTTTTTCTTATGCCTGTTAAGTAAGGCGAACACCTATATCTAATTTGAAATCTGCGCGAATTTTTATAGAAAATTCAGAGAACAAAGGGAGTTTATCTTTATCATATTTTCTTACATTTAATTCATATTTTAGTTGTCAAGTTGGTCGTA
This sequence comes from Melogona broelemanni, assembly GCA_033995665.1. Lineage (NCBI taxonomy): Eukaryota > Metazoa > Arthropoda > Diplopoda > Chordeumatida > Chordeumatidae > Melogona > Melogona broelemanni. Next base: position 7,631 of record JAUJYS010004257.1, on the reverse strand, counting down.
TTATTTCAATTGGCCTCAATTTCAGCTATCTAATTAAAGCTTCCGATAACTGAATGTCATTTGTTAATTGACAGGATATGGCCAATAAATCGATGCTCAGTTTCGACCCGCTGCCACCCAACGACAGCATATCCAGCTACACACGACCCGCAAGGTACGTTACCAGTATTTAATCTCTTTAAATATTTTTTAATTGCTGCAATGATTGGCACTAGTTGGTCATCATATCGCATCATAGCAATATTTTTTTTTATAGAACTTGTGATAGGATTTTAAGCAGCGGTGCAGGGTTCATACTCTCCTGAAAAATTAGGGAAATTTTAGAAATTAATTTCGATCAGGGAAAGGTCATATAAGAAATCTAAATAATGTATATTTTATACTTTTATTGTTTCTTTATACACTTTAGTTTATTGACACTTGTAAAAAAAATTCGCGTTGCGTGTGGATTTCTCTATCTTCCACGTGTTGCTTAATTTTTTTAAAGAAAAATCAATTCTATAAATCCCGCACTTTTTGTAAGTGATAAATGGCTGACTACTATGATTTGTTGTACTTTAAGTTAGTGGAGAAATTTTTTTTTGGTCAGGAAAAAATTTTGTTTAGGTCGGGGGGGGGAAATTTTATTTTTGATCAGTGCAAGTCGAGTAACCCGATCTTCAGTTTTCAGTACGATGTGGATTTTTTTTACTAACCACGCCAACGGTCCACCCACCCCCGACCCCTCCCCACACGCAGGCAGACACCCACAACTGACCAATCGATGCTGCAGGCCCTCTTCCGATCGCTGTTCCCCAGCTACGCCATCGAGGAGGCGCAGCGCCAACAGAATCCCCACGCCAATGTAGCGCCGGCTGGTGGACAGCCGGAGCAACCCGAAGCGGCGGGTGGCGCCGAGGGTGGCGCGGCTGCCGGTGGTGGCTCCGATACGGTGGACTTCCGGCGGAGTGTGACGTCCCTGCTGGACGCCATGCGCGACCTGCTCACCAACATTCACTTTCCGGAGGTGGGTCAGGACGGCGACGCGGACGACAGCGATATGGAGCCGGATAACTGAGTGGGGAGATTGGCGAGTCGACGAACGTCTGCGGTGGTTCGTTCGGGTCTTCCCAAACCCTGGAGGTGTACCCGAGCCTCTACAATCGTTTTTACAGGATGTTGTATATTGACATGTGGCATCCTGACGCCATAATCTCGAATCGTAGGGTTGCGGAGAAATTCTCTTATTTTTCTCCTAGCACGGTAACCGATGCTTGTTAATTGATCTTAGCTCAAATATATCGCGCAAAAATATAGCGAAAAACCGAAAGATGAAAATCTTTCGGTTTTTCGCTATATTTTTGAGCTTAGATCAATTAATAATCTGGAACGAGTTGATCATGATCGCCATTTTCTCTCGGCGGCTGTTGTCTAAAATCACTGTTTCGTCACGGAGTTTCTTTTTCAATGCCAGTATACACTGACAAAAGGTAATTATCAGAAGAAAAATATGGCGCTATGGAATATTCTTAGGAACGCAATTATTCATTAGCTTTTTAAAACATTTAATAATGTAGTAATTTGAGTGCATTTCCATCGCGCGAACGCAATTATTTTTAATCGGTCTTGTTAATCGGTAAAATAAACACATTCACGCTTTGAAAACTAAAATATTATGAAGGTTATAAATTTTTTTAACGTTGAGCGCGGCCGAAGAATAATTGCGGTCGTGTGAACGCTTCATAGCCCTCTTTTGGGTAACGCCAGCATATGTTGTTAAACTTCATTAATAGCGCGCATGGCGGTAACAATCATGATAAGATATTGAGATTTAGGCGAGATTATATTTTGGTCGGAGAAAAGATAACTCTGGCGTATAAATTCCAAAAATTATGGATTTGATTCGAAATTTATTTTCAATCGCGGTGGTGGGTTTCCAACTAGAATCTTTTCAAGATATTTCGGATCCCGCCAATTGCAAAATTTGACAGATGCACAATTTTAATTTATTTTTTAATTATCCCGTCCTACCCTGAATCCAGAGTTCATTACATGCAATCAAAAATGAATTGTGTCCATTTTTGACGATCTCACTGCTTGAGATTTTATTGTCCTAAAATGTGGCGATGTGCCGAAGGTGACTACTTCTACTTGCTGCTATCTGTTGGCTTACATGCCTGATTGCAGGATGCAATACTTGCCTCGCTTTCCTCCCAACATGTATTTCTTACTCGATTTCCCCCCACTATGTGCCACTCGAGGATCTTGTATCGCGTCTGCCCCATATCCAGTCTTGCCTGTTCCTCCCCCCCAAACTATATAAAGGAAAATGGTTTCAATATCATCATTGTCAACGCAGTAACGCTTTCAAAATTGCCAGCGTGTTCCGCCAAATAATTATCACCGCCACATTTTCCAAGTGATTAAAAAAATGTATTTTAAGCGTTTTATCAAAGCCTAACTACTCGTAGAAACGTAAGCGACCGCTCTCGCTTTCAACCAATACAGATTAGCTGCTTTCGAACTGATCCAAAGTACACCGGATCTTTTGCTGCTGTTACTTTGCGTGTGTAGTACAGTAATGTCAATGAAAATAGCCTTTTTGCTGCCCGCTAACGACTTGTGGAAGATTGGGAATTTTCTACTGCTTTGCGTCGAAATAGCGAATGTTTAACCTTTGAAAGTCTGTCAAAAATTATTAATTTAAAAGCGTATTTTTTGGTAGTACAGGGAACTTCAAAAATGTTTTAAAATTAACTTTAAAAACATGGAAAAAAAATTGCTAATATATCGTGTGAAACTTCCCATCGTCGGGTGCGAACGAAGGAAAACCCGGGAATCGAACTCCTGGCAATGACAAAACGATCGACTTTGTATAGCAATTGACGATTGTCTTTTTCAACGCGTTTTCCAAGTCTCGGAGAGTGAGTTGACCCCTGTATCGAATGGTTGAAATATATTTACCAACTGGGAAGTCTATATATCGAATCCTGTAATGTAAAAAAATATTATATAGCTGTACATTGCGTGCTGTTTCTTTTTTACATATTCGCTGCTGAATTTGTACATTGGTGCTTTACAATTCGAAAAATGATTCTGATAATTAGCGTTTTTAGTTAAGTTAATTTAATTATCAGTTGTTGTCATCATAACTTAAATCTTGTCCCCTCCCCCAACAATTAGAACATTATTATTTTCAACGTGGCAACAATTCTCACAATTTTATTTTTTTCTTTTCTTTTTCAACACGCGCATTAGTGATGGAATAAAAATGAATTCCTGCTTCTACAGTCGCACATTACTTCTTCTAAATGTGTTGTCATCAAATCAAATACTTGGTACTTTTTTCGTAACTTGTATTTGAATCGTGCGCTGGGATATCTAATCACCGTCGGCAATTCTTGTCAATATAGGAGGAGGGGTGGGGAGAAAAAAATATTATATCGCGTGTATAGTTCTGTGATGATGACAAACGTACCGTGTAAATGTGCGTGTATTTGCGTGTGCGTGTGTGTGTGGCCAGTATAATATGCATTATTTGACTCGATCAAAATTATGCAACTTGTGCAGTTATGTGGCCTTAATAAATCGAGACAATTGATATTGCCGTAACGCAAATGCGTCCATTTTTTTTACTCGATAGTCGTAATTGTTAAATGAAGTCCGAAGGTTTCGCTGCGTCACATTCAAATTTCAAAGATCGTGCCAAGCAAAATGTAAATTCAGCTCTTTGCATTTCGCCATTTTTGTGTTTATAACCAAGAAATATATAGTGTTTTTCCATTTACAAATGCAACAAAAAAAAGTTACTACAAGCACAAGACACTAGCGTTGTTTTTATTTCTGAGAGCATGCCAAGCAATATTTAAATGTATCTCTTTGTGTTTCGCCATTTTTGTGTCGAAAACCAAGAAATACATAGTGTTTTTCCATTTCCAAATGCAACAAAAAAATTGTTTTACTACAAGCACATGACATTAGCGCTGATGTAATTTTTGAAAAACTCAGCAACAATACGAGAGCCTAAAATATTCCCTGTCTCGTCCACCTTCGAAGATTCTTAAAGGTCTCTTGGCAGAATTAATGGTTTTGGCCGACGTCATCGAAAGGAGTTCGACATGTTAATTTTCCACTTGGCACTGTGACAAAATTTATTCTTGGTCTGATGAAAGACGTACATTTTTGGCACTGACTCCCTTGTAACAGTCGGTTGCTGGTGAGTTTTGGAACATCTAGATAGACGAAACCTTGAGAATAAAGAAGGCGCTATTAAATTATTATAGACGTACAGCGATTCACTTGTAATAGCACTCGAGCATTTAGTACATTCGTTAAAAATGCGAGGTTGGTTCAAGATGTCCATTCTTTCGTACTAGTTTGTTAATATATAAATTTATATTTTCATATTATTTGTTATTTATTAACAAAAAAAACAACATATAAATTTACATTTTCTGTCATCACCCCAATTGGGGGAATTCAGCCACCACTTAGCCGTATCGAAACACTGGCTATGAAAGGTGGCGTAATATAATTCAAATTTAACTTCAATAATTTGCATCACATTTATTTTACTAATAAATTTATTTTCATAACATTTACTTCCATGAGAAACTATAAAAAATTAATTTCTATCGATATTTTTCATTTATTTTATTTAAATAAAATATCCTCTCGAACTTTTCAGAAATATTAAAAAAAATCGATCTATTCCATTGAAGTTGACCTCAAAATGATATTTGAAAATTCTCTAACTTTTCAGAAATATTAAAAAACATTGAAGTTAACCTCAAAATGATATTTAAAAATTGCGCCTGTTTTATGACGTCAAAGGGTGCCGCACTTGCGTCACATTTTTCTTGCGTCAGAGGCATAGTCTATAGTGGTCAGAGGCAGCCATTTATGGAGTGTCTGCAAAACCAAATCAGAGACAAGTTTGATGATTAGCAGAAGACACATGAAAGCTACATTTATTTTGTTTACTTTTTCTTGTTTCGTTGTTTTTAAACACGAGTTTTCCTTATTTTTGTAAGTACTTCAAAGTCTATATAAACTTGCTGCAAATTTTTCATGTTTGAGTTGACTTGCTGACACTCCATAACTTTTGAAAAGGCGCTGGTGTCGTCCTCTGGCGGCGGAGACCGGTCTTGGTTTTGGTTGGACGGTGAACGTGTTGGTGTTCCTCGCTTCAACGAGGTTTTTTTCGATACAAATTTACATCAAAAAATGAAAATCTGGTCATCGGAACACACATTCGAGTGAGTATTATCTGCGTTGTTATACTTTTTGATTAAAGAACGCTTATTAAAAGCGAAATATCTTCAAAGGTCTTGTGAAACAGGGTGGCCCTTGGGTTAGTGTGGTCAAGAAACGTGCACTAGTATAGCGACAGTCAATGTGTGTCATTTGGGGGCCAAACGACTTGCTGATAAAGATGAACGTTGTGTTTCTACGTTTAAACAGTCTTAGCATTAATTGTGTCAAAAAATAAGTGCAATTATTTTTTTTTTCTAAATTGGGATGATCGAAAGTTTTATTAGTAGTATTAAATATTTATTTATTTATTGGCAAATCGTTGAAACGCACGAAACAATACGAATACTAGGTCCTACAAAATGACGTTTCATGACCGCAACATGTTTGTATGACTGCGTAGTAGAATCTTGATCCGGATCGCGTGGAGGGCACCGCGTTACCGTATTGCTAGCAGCACGCAAAAGCGATTTATTTACAAAGGATCTACGCAGCCCACATGGATCTGGGTTAATAAAATTAGTGTTAATTTTTGGCACTAGGGCAACATAAGGGAAATTCCTCAATGGGGTGCATTGATTTATGGGTTCATTTCGCATATGTTATCTCAAATTATCAGATAAATGCTTCGATTTTAATGCTTGCCACTCGATAATTTGATTGTCATATTTGTGCAAGAACGCAAAACCTTACGTCAAACTGCACGATTTAAGAATTCAGGCTGATAACCTTGTCTCTGTATTCGCCCTTGGCGATTCGAGATTTGGCTGGCTAGCCCATGTTTCAGTTTATTTGGCTAATACAGCCTGGGTGTTCGGAGAATGCCAATATGAAAACCACTGGTGGTGGCCGGAAAATGCCAGTTTGAAAGCCATGTTTTTGCTAAAGTCGGCAATTTACTATTTGCGAATTATTGAGGTTATTTTAATGACTTGGTGTATTGGCGTGAGTGTGGAGGGTTCTTTTTCTCATCATCCTAAAAAGATTGGAAGGTTGACGGGCTCGGTGCATGCATTAAATTTCGCCTAATTACTAATTACTAAGAACTAATTACTCCAATGGTCTAGAATATTGATAAAGTCCTTGTATAAGGAGCCCGGTGGCGAACATCCAGGTCAACTGAATATGTGAAGGTCACGACATGTCATTTAATTTTGACCAAGTGGTTCGATGATGAGATAATTTTTTCGCCTTGATGCAGTCCGCCTACCAATTTAGGAAGCACAATTACAACTCATCCCTAATTTCCCAGCAAACTCCAGTATACAGTATTGTATTCGGAAATCGCCAGTTATTTTCGTATTTATGTTTTAAGTCAATTTGGCGCTGTATTCGCTATAGTCATCGTTCACAGTTTTGTCGTGCTCTCATTCTGATTGACAGTCACGAATTGCGATCCAGATTGACGAGGTCAGATCATGTGGTGTAGCGGTTAGCAGTTTGGGCCACTATACCCGTAATATCTGGTTTCAATTCCTGTCCGCGTTTTCCTTCGGGTTTCGGAATGGATGTGGTGGGTTAGAACCTGTACGTTGACGGGTATCCGTTAATGAAACCCCACCGGGTCGCCCCTTGATTTTTTTAGGCGGAACCGCTGTTTGACCTCTTCAATAAATTGCCCACTGATTCAAATGATCCAAAGGTCATTATTAGTTGATTTAATAACAACCAAGCAAATTGTTGGAGATTTCACGTTTAGATAATTGTATGGTATGGAGTTGTAATGGAGGAGTCGTATTTCCGTTTGTCGATGTCGCGTCACGAACGTTCATTTCATCCCACGTGATTGTATGTATTTCGCTTTATAGATCAGCGAGCACATGACTCATTCTGCTTTACTTTACGACGGGGAGAAACCCTAACGAGCGTTTTTAAACGAACCGGCATTGAATAAGCAGCCCAAAAATAAATGCTGCTCAACATTTTTGTAAAATTCGTCGGCAGACAAAAAGTAATTTTCGCTGAGGCGGCTGTTATCAAGGTCGCTAAAATTCACTCGATTTTCTAGTCAGTTTAAATTGCATGACTCTTTTATTTGGCGTTCGAGTATTGTATTTGGCAAGCGTGTATTTGTGTCGCACAACAAAGGCCTCTGGTTTGTTGCTCGGCAACTGTCTCAACTTTTGCGAGCCGGGTATGTGGTTGTCAGTGTCAACAGCTGGCAGAACAATAAGCCTATATTGACAGACGAAGAAACGAGAAACCGACGTGTGCCATGATAGGAGTCTATTAAATAAGCGTGTATTTTTAGTCGCACTTGTACCCATGTAATGGCATTTTCGATCGAACATTTACATCTTTTGTTTATTCAATTAAGTTTATTCCTGATCACTGACTGCAGTGAATATCATTAAGGAGATTATGCATCCCTCGTGTTTTTTTTTTTTTTTTTTTTTTAA
>JAUJYS010004256.1:0-12165 GCA_033995665.1 Melogona broelemanni | reverse complement strand
AGCCTGCGCCGGGAATCGAACCCGGGACCGTTGGCTTCGTAGCATGTCCCCATACCCATTGAGCCATCGGTTCGTACTTTAATTGAATCGTGAAGTCTGTAAAAATCTTGGTCCTGATCAATATCTTTTTACAATCAGTGACAATATCACTACAGGAGATTCTGTACCCTTCGCTTTTCTATATTAATCTCAAAGGGACTACATTTTCACCTATACCCAGGGATCTAATAAACGAGATCCCCTATCGACAATCGAACTCGGGACCGTCGCACCACAGTCGGTCACAACTTCGACAGGGCTACGACGAACTAATGTCGATGTTTGGGTCCACTAAGCCAGTTTCTACCGTACCATTCGTTGTTTAAATTACTGTCAGCGGTGGAAACCCGGGTCTGTCCTTGCAACTAGGACACATTTTGGGTCTATGGAGCGCTGAAATAATCTCTGTATGGCTTCGTGTGTGGTCAGAACGGAAATTAGATTTGCCTACGCACATTTACAACTGGTTCATTACTTATAAATAGCGGTGAAGTGATCAACCGTAAACAGACGACCAGTAATAATTCATTGATTCTAAATTGAACTTGTAGTCAATTATTGGTTCGCTGAGTGGACATTAGCCGAAGGGCCCACACGGGACCGGTAAAATTCCGTTTGATGGGTAGGGGGCGCTCCAATCGCCTAAATATTTCACAATCCAAATCAGTTTATTCAGTTCCAGTACAAATATATTAAATGAGTGCAAATTTGCTGATATGAGTGAAACTTTGCAGTACAAATGCATCGACATAGTTGAAGAAATTTATTCCGTCAGCAACAGAAGTGGCAACATTAAAAACATGAAATTACATGTAGGTAAAAATATATTATTAATTTTACATCTGCTTTACGTGTTTCGAATAAAGTTAACCAACTAGCGTTGTATTGTTTAAACCGTTAAGCCGTTCCTATTTATTGAAACTAGATACGCTGTGAAGCTTTTTTAAAAACATAATTGTGAAGCCTGCCGACTTTCACTGGAGGCTAACAAACTATGCAAGCAAAGCTCAATTAAAAACTGAATTATAAAAAATAGATAAATTAGATTTAGAATATCCCCACTGCGTACCTGAAGAAAATGTCACAGAAAAATGTTTATTTTTACTGCGCCTACCTGAAGCCACTTTGACCTAATAGAAAATTCAACACAAAAGCGCTTAATGGATCTTTAAACTACCACTGCACAAAATACACAAGGAACGAGTACCCTGCGCATTTCTCGGAACAACCCATCTTTCGGCGCTGCGGTCTCGTTAATGATTGTCGATGACGTCTCACCCAACCCCACCCACATTCCCCAGCCGATAGAGACACCACACGTCGCCAACAAGCCCGGGAAGTAAGTGGGGGATGAGGGAGGGAGAGGGGGAAAGGGGAGGAGGTATAACGCGTCATTCAAGACCCGGATCGAATATCGTCGGGCACACCAGTACGGTGGCGACGTGGAAGCGTTGGGTAGGAAACGAACGGAAAAGTTCCGCTCCATGGAACGGATTTCTTTTCTGAGGAACGTTGGAAATGCTTAACTTCGTTTTACTTGGACGAAATATTTGCTTGGAACGGTTTCTTTATTTTTTTATTATTTTCAAGTACTGGAACGGCCGTTCCTTTTATTGTGTGTGTACCCAACATTTAAATATTCTATATTTATCTCTCTACATATTTATCATCTATACATTTTAATATAAAAAAATGATTTCGTTGGCATTTAATACTCAAGGGATAAACATCCCATTTACCAAAATAATTTTTCTTTTTTTATTGTATAATTACGCATTTATCTGCTTCACGCAATGAACTTAAACATTCATGCATGCAATTCATTTATTTATGGAATAAATGGAATATTAGATATGTCTATCCGGCCAAAAATGATTTTGTTCAGATTTTTTTTTTAAATTGAATAAACGGTAAGGAACGTAAAAGTTCCAGGTTTCTTTTGAAAAGAAACTAGGAAAGAAACGGTTATTTTCAATTTTTGTAAAAAAGGAAACTAGAACGGGTTCCTTTTTTATGTGAGGAATGGGAACGGGAACGGGTTCCTTTTTTAAAGGAACGAAACCAACACTACAAGTACGGTGGCGACGTGTGGATTGGTGGTAGTGAGGGAGAGAGGAGGCGGGATGAGAAAGGAAGGATGGATGGAATCTCAAAATAAACGGAAATCGAAATTATGCCAGTCATGGTGGCGCCAGTCTATCATTCCTCACGCGTCAGACAAGGCTATCGAATCACACCAGCTATTTCTCTCTCTCTCTCTCTCTAGACGAGACCATTAATCTTTGGCTGGGAGGGAGGGTGGGGGAGGGGGGAGGTGACCGAGTTCCTATTTACGCCGCCAATGAAATTCCATTGACAACAACAATGTTTCTTTTTTATGTCTGGTCGCCCAACGCTGATAAACACTAAATAGAACTCCTTCGGGAGTTACTTTTTTGTCTGGGTACAGCATCATTCAGTACGCACTCGCAACACCTGAGTTTAGTGGATGCCTGTTTCACTAAACCCTAATGATGCTGAACAAAAACTAAGGTAATTGCAAACATCGATATTCTAACTGGGAATCTCTTTAATCACGTGACTAATGTGTTGTCATCACTGATTAATAGTATTGCCGTTATATGACCCGTCGGGCATAGTCTGCGTGCTATCGCTTTGTTCAGAGGAAATGTATTTTTGTTTGGGGGGTTTAGGCAATAGCTGTATTAAAAAAGCATTATGCACTGTATTAAAAAGCATTATGCACTATTTTTAACTGTGACACTGTTAACAAGATAATACGACAAAAAATGTAAATCAACTGGCTGGAAATTTTGCAACTCATGAATCTGTTAGACCAAAACAAAATGGCAATTTTATAAAAAAAACGTAAAAATCTAGGCCGTGTAAACCCTGCCTAAAGCACAGGTCGTCGTAATCCAGGCGTTAGAGCATTCGCCTGTCGTGTGGCGATCCCGGGTTCGATTCCCGGCGCGCTCTCTCGTTTTATTCCATCTCGAGGTATTGGTGAAAATGTGTCCCTCCACAAATGTTTATGCAATTAGAATTTTTTCTTAACATGTTTTATAATTTTTTTTTTTTTTTTTTTTGAAATTCACTCCAGTGATGAAGATCATTCATTGACTGTCAAAAAAAAAATATACTAGGAATATCGCCCATTACACTGGCCACTATCACATTCTAACACCCGCGACCTTTTTGAACGAAAAACAACGGCAATGAAGTTGCTCTGTTACAATATATCATCGCAGACTAGGCAAAAATCGCTCCGAAAAAAAGTGAATAAAATCTATTTTTGCATAGACGGACGTACTTCTTTTTTATTTTCTTCCAGACACATTCCAGGTCAAATACGTGCGCCAATAAAAAGGATTCATTTCCCGCGCAACCCAGCCATCAATTGCAAATATTTCAACGGAGAGTCGAACCAACCATTTTACAAAAGAAAAAAATGACCCTAAATTCGACTAAAATGAGTCGATTTGCATCGATATGGCACAATGCTGGCGCTCAATAAACCGAACTATAAAAAACTTTTTTATTCGCAAACGCTGATGCTGCTCTAACGTGGTCGCCCTTACCCAACGCTATATGTTAATGGCTAAATCAAATCGATAACTGTCGATATATCAGCACCAATAATCGATTGTTAATACATTAATTGTGGCAAATCCGTAAATCTGATTTTGGTGAAAATCTCAGAAATATGTTATACCAAGATTAGTATAATATTATATCCATATAAAACACGAACGTAATTTTTTCTTACATAGTAGGAACACGCATGTTAAACAATTTTGAAATACAAATGCAGCATTCGTTTCCAGGTGGCGCTGAAGGCGTTCACGCGTCTTAATCGCGATCTGCCTTTTTGTCTCTGGGGGAAACCAGCAGTAAATACACGAAATCTTTGACATTTCCAAAAAAAAAAGAATGAGCAATTCCATATGCAAAATTGGACTCAAAACCAAATAAAACTTCTCGAGATTATTTGGTTAAGCGTCGAATTCATTTTATTTCTTCGATAAATAAATTGTAATCTACTTAAAAAAAAAAAGAAAAAAAATAACATGACAAACTAATAAAAATATTATTTAAAAACTATTGTTTAATAAAATATTGTTAATTGCAATTAATTGAAAATATCGTGGACAATAAATCGAAGAAATGGAAACTACTATTTCAAAGCATATCAGTCACAATATGGCAGTCCAATCTATGTCCTTAACATGCACTTTGACTCCCACCACGGGAAGCTTTGGGTCTAATTGAAATTATAGCTATAATATACAAGTTCTCGTAATTTTTTTCAAGCTGTGCCGAATTGTGGTTGTGAATTAATTTCAAGTACGAAATTGTGGTTATGAATTAATTTCAAGTACGAAATTGAAGTTCTACAGAATTTAGCCCCAAGAATTTGGCGCTGCATTTACCAACGCAACCACATGTCCATGAATGCAATTTTGCTCGCTTCTGCAGATACGCACATATATTGTGTGGAACATGAATATACCGACAAATGAATCAATAGATTATGCCAAACCGAGCGATGTAGACTAGAAAAAAAATTGTGAATATATTCTTCGCGTTTTTTCTGCATGCGACAGAAACCCAGAAATCCATAAAATGACATTGCATCAACTATCGGCGCACATCATTTGGTTTGGAACCAAATTTTGTCGTCCCTGTTCGACCCATCGTAAAATGAAAAAAACAACTCGGAATGGCTTCCCTCAATTGTTGAGAAACTGAATGATGACGTAGACATCGATCTACAAAGCCTCAACCACAGAAACATAATTTTTCGATATGTCAACTTGTAATCAGGTGGTTTGGTAGAGAGGAGGAGGTAAAAAAATCAGTTTCGAGTTAGAGACTCTTCTGTTGAATGTTTTGGTGGCTTAACCAATAGAGAAAATTTAACTTGTATCCATATACCGCATTTGGACGCATATTTATTCACACTTATTTAACCTTGTTAGTTTCACTCTGAAAATAATTTCAGTTTAATTAATCAATGATTATTTGTATTTTAAATATGGCTTTTGGTTAGGATTATTTCATTAAATGTATTATGTTAAAAACTCTTACACAAGGAACAACAGACGACAAGGATCTGTATCTAGCATGGTTTGATCCTATAAGGGCACAAGGTTATTAAACTTGCGTCTTATTACACCCTAATTCAAAATCTAAAGGTTACAGACTCAGACAAAGGATTGCGTATGACGCTTGATAACCATTCGACCATGCCTTCTATACTGAACAAAGCAACTGGGATTTCAATTGGGCTGCGTTTGACGATTAATAATAACCATTATATCATGCTGAATAAAGTGATTTGAATTTCGAGAGCAAAACACAGAAAACTCCCCACTTCAAACAAACTAGATCAAACTACGCATGTAAAAAGGCTATTTTTTATTCCACAAGTAAAACCAACCTAATATAACATTTGGTATTCGTCCAAAAAATATTAAAAAAATACAGAATAAAAAAAAATAAAATCGTTGGACTGGTTTAGTCTGTCAATGACGTTAGTGTATGGTGGCGCCCTCTACCCACCAGCATTGCCAGTCTGGTATCTCTCAGTTGCCCGTCAATTAACTGTAGAAAAAAACAGGCTCGCAGGGAATGGCGATAAGATCTTGGCGATTTAATTAGCAATTTGGAAGCAGGCCTTTACGGAATAGCTGCAGTGAGAGTTGCTAACAAGCGAAACATGGTGCGTGGGCGGATACGTCGGGGAATTCGCAGGATTGCCAAAATTTTGCATCTTTTTCACAACAACTATACAGACTTGAATCCAATACAGGAAAGCAGGTTAACAGGAAGTAAAAAGAGCGAACCGGTATGGTGTGGTTTATTAAAAACGGCTTAGACATCCTACGAAGCCGGCGGTCCCGGGTTCGATTCCCGGCGCAGGCTTTCGTTTATTCGTTAGCCTGGGTACTGGCGTCACCCTTGAGCTTCCATTAGGGAGTCCAGAGCTTAGGGGTGGATCCTGCAGCCTGGCTATTTCAGCTGCCATCCCTCTTCCCTTCCCTTCCCCTCACATATCTCCATAGAGACACGAGGGTGCAGTAATCATGTTGTGCACTAGGCGCTACGGTGATAAAAAAGGTCTTAATGAAATAATATGTAAGACTTAATCAAATTTATAAGACTAATAAAAAATTTGTACGATCCGTCTTAGCCCAGTCGGTATTTCAATCGACTTCGGTGCGGGCAGGTTTGATTCCTGGTGCAGGTTCTCGTTTATTCGATCCTGGGTTACTCAGTAACTGTTAAAAATGTGCCCCATATATTTTGCCATAAGCCATAGAGGAGAATCTCCTGAACAGGAATAAAAAACAATGGGTATGAGGAGTCTAGTAAAGTGTCTTATTCTTGGGAACTTTGGCCCATTAGTAAATAAAGAAAAAGGTTATAAAAAGATGAGTAAAAATATTTTTTTCTCGCGCTTTATCGTTGTTCGCCGCAGCTCGATACGTGCGCTAAGACCACTCACGTCAATTTAAACTAGTCTATTGGTTAGATTGATAAACAGAGCTACCGTGCGGTATAATAGTTAGCGGGTAGATCTACTGCACACGTGATCGTGAGTTGAATTTCCTGGCCGAAACCAGGGGATTGTTTCGGGCGACAGAAATTGCTACGCGCGTCTTTCTTTGATATGATGCAAAGCAGTTGAAACCGTATCTCGATATAAGGTACACTTTAAGAATCCATAGTGAAATAACAGAATAGTCCATACTGAGATAATTATTCAAGGATATAACTTGTTATTCATTATACTCAAATCATAAAAATGATCTTTGTATAATATGAAAACGCAGAACCGTGAGGGATGAAAATAAACGAGATCGCAACACAATGCGAAATGATGAACAAACGAACGTTATAGATGATAGATAAACGCGTTTAATTACATGTAGATGAAACACTACATGGTTTGTTGGTACCGGGGCAGTTTTACAGTAGTCTACTGTGAAGCGATTTCATATATTTAAACAAGGATAGCCTTGCGGAAAGTATTTTTAAAAAGAAATTCTTTTAAACCTCTTTAACAAACACCGCAAGAGATTGTTTCTCGGGCTTAAATTTTCCATACTTTCCTATCACGTTGTTTACATATCTTTGAAAAGACTTTGAAATTACCATAACATTTTAAATTATACCTTTGAAAATAGTTTTTTTTAGACATTTACTGTTCGGTTCGGCGAGCCCAATATAAAAGCTAGACACGACGGATCCGTATCCAACTGGATCACCCGGTGGCTGATGCCCGACCTTCCCGTTCCACGTGACAGGTTGTGATACATGTGTAACCCATACACGATTTCATTACGTCGAAACCAACCGAGTTTTCTACCGCAAATCAGATTGTCTTCAAACCTCACCTTCGTTATTGCAAGAGTTCGCCGTGGAGAAACGGAATTGGAAGTCACTCCACGCACCAAATGCGTGAGTTACTTTGTCTGTCAACTACCTGGAGCAACCTCCGCATGAAGGAACAATTACGCCGACTTTGCTTCGTAGAAAATTGTTTTAATTAATTATGTAGGACGGAGACTACAGTGGATTCATGAATTAATTAAAAAAAAATAATAATAATAAATAATTAATTAATTGAAAATTTAATTTAAAAAAAAAATTCAAAAGCAGACAAAGCATCTAATATCAGCATTAAAAAGTTGATACATGTGCTAATATGTTTTCAGTGAATGCATTTTATTATTAATTTACATGTAATGCACATATATGAAGATTGTTTGAAAGTTGTATTCCATTAGGCAACGCAAATATAAATGAACAATGGGCAGATGTATAACAACATTTGACTTCCCTCGTGCACCAGCATATGTACAGTATTGGGTAAAATGGTTCCAATTTGCACCAGTGATTTTATAAATTGGGGTTCAGTCCATATCTTTACTATCGGTGATATTTTCTGTATCTACTTGATAATTCACAAGTAACCGAGCCATCAATGAAAACTACAAAAATAATTCTTTCGGGAATGCAGGAGAGAAACTTTTAAATCTAAAACTAAAGAAACTAAAAGGAGAAAAAAACTAAAGAAACTAAAAGGAGAAAAAAACTAAAGAAACAGTTCACCAAAGTAACTCGCGTCACCCATCAGCCAAGCCGCATCGCTGATGACCCGCACTTTCAAACGCCCATTGCGCAGGTTTCGAACCCACAGTCTCGGTACGCAAGCCGACTTCCCAAGTGACATCATTTTTGGCAAATTCCCCATTATCAGGGATTCGACCTGTGAATCTCGATATCTACCCGAATATCGAGAATCCTCCGTCGACAATGTCGATCAACCGCGGGTGATAGAACGGATAACACGGCATCACCAATATTTCTTCGCACGAGTATTTGGTATCCACGATCCAGGTCAGTGGAAAGGAACAACTACATTTTTGTTTTGGCGTTAAAAAAATCCAAATCCTAGTATTTTATCGGCGATACACAGCAGTTTTAATTTTTAATGAACAGTGGCAAAATAAAGTGGTTTTTCACAAACCGTACAATATAGCGAGCCAGGGCCGACACGCCGTATCTCGGCCACGAACAAGCGGCGAATTTGCCGTCCGTAGAAAATGTTATTCCGTATAATTCGCCAGCTAAGGACGTGCCAGGAAAACAAGAACGTTGTGATAGCAAAAACATATACACGTAGAAAACTTGTGTGGGGGGAAAAGGTATCGGACTAACAATACTCAAACACTATCGCTATACAGCAAACCCGATGATGCACTATGGGCCTTACAAATAGTGGCAATTTAACGGGGCTAGTCCGGCAAGCAACGTACCAACGACCTGGAAAATCATCGTTTACCCCCTCCCTCCCCAATTCACACGGTGCACTGAAAACTACGACGCCTCAATCCAACATTAAATATTTATCCCCTGCTAAAGATTTTTCAGGAGTGTTGGCTTTAATTTTTGGTCACGAGATGTTGTTTAAATAAAATTTTCTTGAAAGTCGCCTTCCGTTAATTTTGAAATTGTCTAGTAAAATGCGAGAATCATCGTTAAAAATTATTTTAATATGTCCCCAAGCTGATTACAATGCACGAAATTAACATATTATTAGACAACAGTTAGTCATGCATGCAAATAACAGCATAATTCGTGACGATTATTTTCCCCGTTTAGAAAATGGTATTTACATGTACAGTGCCGGGTCAAATTAACAGTTCCAAGATTTTAACATATACATTTTACTCTGACAGCACGTATCCACGGTTTGGATACGAATTTTCGAATTTCGTTTTTTGCATGTCTTAAAACATTTAATTAGCAACAATATCCACTTGACATTATAATTTATTTATACCGTTTTAAATTTAAAAAAAAATTCGTTTCAAACAGAACAACTAGTATTTTAAAAAGGGCTTAAATCAAGAAAAGGCTTAAAATACTCATTAATGACGTCATGCCAGTATCTGCACGTGCAAAAACATTCTTTCATCACAATTGGTTAAAACCCAATACAATTTTTTTTTTTACTTTTTATCAATGGAAATGAAAACGCAGTTGAAGAACACAATTAAATAGTTTCATTTAAATTCATTTTCTTCATTTAGAACGTTCGCAACAAAATGTTTTTTCAAGTGGATATTGTTGATAATTTCATTTTGTACAAAATTAAAAAAGCCAGATTCAAAAATTCATATCCAAACCGTAGATAATTACTGTCAAAGTAAACATAGTTCCATTTGAAAAATCTTAGGCCAGTTAATTTGACCCAGCACTGTACATATAGTGGCATAACAATTTGGTTTACATGTGCTAACATGCTTTATGCATTTCAATAGCAGTGCTAAATAATTAAATTGCACATTTTATTTTATACAGTAAAGAGCGTTCGAAAATATATGAAGTTTTTGGTGAGCAATTCATTTTTTAAAGTTTCAAGGCACAGTGAAAACAAATATCGTTACCATTTTTATCACAATAGACGAGGTATACTTTTTTTAAAACTGATTAAATTTGCGCACTACCCCAGTCGATAATGAGCGTTGTTTACACTGGGGGCATAATTTGTTTGCTTTTCGGTTGCTAATAATATGATCATAAAAACCGCCAGTAACAAACTATCAGATAATTTTGTTGGCACAGCAGTCTCGAACGAAAATGGACACATGGCCCCTGGCAAAAACAAACAACGGCTAACCCGCAATACGCCGATGGGCTGCGGTTGCAACACGTTTCAGGGGGCAAACATTGCGAAAGCCACACCACTCCGTGCTTTGACTGAGTCAATAACGGACTTCGCTATACCTAGTTTCCGAAGCTGGCAACAGAGAATGCGCTATCGATTGAAGTCAAGTTATTACATACAGTACAGTTAACGAGTGACGGTTTGGTATTCAAATACATAAAAATTAATTCAGATTTATTTTTCGCTGAAAACTGCAACGGTTCACGTTTCTACTGAGTGGAAAATTGATATCAAAGTGATATTGAATTACCACGTCAATCGTGCCAAAAGTTAACAACGGTTGGCATTATCTAAATTGTTTGAAATTATTTTTAATTGCAAATTAAATGAGTTATTTAAAACTAGAATCACCAGATGGCATGAGAGGCTCTAATTGAATCCTTTCTGATTTTGTCTTGCTTAACTTCCATGAATGACCTCCCTAGCAACCTGAATGTACGTGTCTACATAAGGTAGGAAATTGTCACTTGTAAATCATTGTTGCCGCTAGCTTCTCAGATGGCGGAAGCCGTGGACATGTCCGAAGCATAATTCACCCACGGCGTCAACTCTCTATGTAATACATTTCTGTCTACATGTAATTAAACACGTTATATTTATCTACAACGTTGATAGTATATTATTAGTCTTTTTGTTTTAAAAAAAATAATGTAAATTGATTAAATAAATTTTAAAGAAAATATAACACAATTTGTAGGAGGTGATTTTTTTGTAAACACCCTGCACACAAACACTAACACTTTGAGAAAATTAAAAAAAATATGTTCATGGCGATGAATAAATTAACGATTTTATCCGAAAAACAAAATTTAATAAGATTTACTTGTTCGATTAAAACGAAATTCCAAATTAATTATTTTGATTTTATTTATCTAACTTAATTCGGATTTGTCTTTAAATTCAATGATCTTCATTTTCATTTTATTAGTTGTTTTTTTAGGTTTGGTCAGCAATGGATTAAATTGATACATTTTAATGTGATAAAATTATAATTTAAAGCCCGATTCAAATATAAATTGTCTATAATGGCATCACATTTCCCTAACTTAATCGACGCGTTGAATTGATTATACGAGCTCATGCGTGTTTTAATATTTATTTTTCAAATTTTCGTGCCTATCAATTCAGGCAGTCTCAGCCAGGCAACCTGACGACCAGCGACGTCAATATAAGATGGACAAACTAGGCAGAAGCAAACTGGAAAAAAATCCCACACAAGGAGAAAAAAGGGGGGAACAGGTAAGAGAATGATTGGAATTTTTGTGCGAATTCCCTGGCGGTGAAGATTGACGTCAAAATCGAAACCGTGAACCTCCCGAGAAATCGCTTTTTTTTTCTTCTTCTCTTTCCCGGTGCCGAAGCTTCAACAGTTGCGAATGCGCTCTCGGAGAGCGAGGACGTCTTACCATGGCCTCAAACCGTTTGAATTCGTGACAAACGCTACTACAGCTACCGAGCGCCTTCGCTCTCACGCATGCTAAACTCGACAACTGAAAACTAGATCCGAGTGGTGGACCTATACATATTCAGAGAGAAGCAAACATGCCCGCAAGGTCCTGTATATGAATGTACATACTGAGAATGCTTACTGAGTCGAAAAATATTCGTTTCAGGTTGGGCCCACCCGTTTAAAGCCATATGCACCCTGACAAACTGAGCTGCGCTGCACGCACAAAATTAAACCGCGCCATCTATTGGTGACTAAGAGCGGTTTCATATCAGCCGAAAACCGTTCACGGTTAGCCTCGTCATGCAGGCCTTACTTTGCACACATTGAATGCTGCTGCCTAAGCGGCAGCCGACAACTTTTTTTTTTTTTTTTTTAAATTTACCGTAGCGCCTAGTGCACTACAGGAATACTGCACCCTCGTGTCTCTTTGGAG